>CAUYON010130850.1:0-11965 GCA_963573935.1 Arctocebus calabarensis | reverse complement strand
TCACGCTGTCTCCCTGTGTCCCCAAAGGGAAGTTTCTGGGCAGATCCCGCCTGGCAGAGATGCCTGAAGTCCTCTCTCCCCAGTCTCACTGTGCCCAGCCGCAAGGAAGCTGTTACTCGTCTGCCATCTTGCTCCGCCTCCATTTTTTTTTTTTTGAGACAGAATCTCACTGTGTTGCCCTCCATAGAATGCTATGACATTACAGCTCACAGCAACCTGTAACTTTTTTGCTTAAGTGATTCTCTTGACTCAGGCTCCTAAGTAGCTGGGACTACAGGTGACCACCACAACGACTGGCTATTTGTTGTTGTTTTTACAGTTGTCACTGTTGTTTAGCAGGCCCAGGCTGAGTTCAGACCCGCCTGCCTCGGTGTATGTGGCTGGCACTTTAATCACTGTGCTATGTGTGCTGAGCCCAGATCATTTATGTTGTAGAATTTACCCCAGCCCAGAGTTTACTAATTGCATCCTTGTGGCATTATTTAACATGTTACACTGATTCCTTATTTGTTGTAAATGGGTAATTGGATCTAGAGGAGAATCATTAGAAACCTTGGTAGAGGATGGGTGCAATGGCTCACACCTATAATCCTAGCATTTTGGGAGGTTGAGACAGGAGGATTGCTTGAGGCCAGGGGTTCAAGAACAGCCCAGACAACATAGCAAGACCTCATCTCTACAAAAATTTTTTTTTTTAATTAGCTAGGTATGGTGTCATGTATCTATAGTCCTAGCTACTTAGGCTACAGTAGGAGGTAGATTGAAGCTCAGGAATTAGAGGCTGCAGTGAGCTATGATTGAGCCATTGCACTCCAGCCTGGGCAACCAAAAAAGAAAAACCCAAAGTCAAAAATACCTTGGTGAAAATCTTAAAGTATCTATCAACTTCCACACCTGACACTTTGTGATAATGAGGAACCAGGACCTAGACTTACCTAAGGACACAGAGTATAACCAGAGGCAAAAACAAAGATCAGAAATTCACATCTCTTTCCAGTGCCTTTTCCAGTAGGCTAGCGGTTGTCATCAGACAACCACTAAAGTGAAGGTCAATAAAATGGGGTTTGAGGTGTAGTAAGCAAAATTCATCCCAGTCTCATCAAGAGCTCAGACTAACAGCCTAGACTCAAATATCACCCCTGCCACTTACTGTGTGGCCTTGTGCAGGTTACTTGACTGAGATGTGCTTCAATTTCTTCTTCAGTAAAGTATGGGCAACAGTAGTACCTAATCACAAAGGTTTTGTGATGATTAAATGAGTCACTACATGTAAAAGACTTTTAAAAAACAGTGCCTTCCAAGTTTTCAATGGACAGTAGCTATTAATCTTACTATTCTAATGCCTTTCTCCACATGCCTTCAGGGCCTTGCTGAGGACTTTTACAAATTTAGAATACTGAAAACCTGTAAAAAGCTGTTGCGTACAAAATATCATAAGGATTTCCATGAGGTTTGAGTTCCTGCAGTTCAAGTAGGTCTTGAATTATTGAACTATTTTTCATAGATGGTATACTTGCCATGTCTGATGCAAAGATTAAAACCATGGCATGCCTATTGCCTAGCTTAAAGTTCAGCTTTCCTTCTTAACCTCATACTTATGAGTGCCTGCCCTGACACTGCTCTTAGTCTGTCACCGGACTGTAGATTGCTTCTTTACTCTATTATTTGTAAACATAAAGCTATGCTCTTCATTTATGGCTCTCTCTGCAGTGTACCACTTACTTTTAGTAGTGGCATTATGTAGCATATTATAGCACTAATCTTTTCGGGATTTAGTGACTGAGGCATTTCCAAACACTGAAACAAGACATACTTGGATATTTATATATATATATATATGTATTTTTTTTTTTTTTTTTGAGACAGAGCCTCAAGCTGTCAGCCTGGATGGAGTTTCGTGGCATCACAGCTCACAGCAACCTCCAATTCCTGGGCTCAAGCGAGTCTCTTGCCTCTGCCCCCCAAGTAGCTGGGACTACAGGCGCCCACCACAACGCCCGGCCATTTTTTGGTTGCAGCTGTCATTGTTTGGCAGGCCCTGGCTGGATTCAAACCCTCCAGCTCAGGTGTTCGTGGCTGGCGCCTTAGCCTGTTGAGCCACAGGCACCGAGCCGATATTTTATATTTTTTTAACAGAAATTTGAAAAGGGAGTTTTTCTATAGAGATAACAGGTGTAGTTTGTTTCTATACAGTTTAAAAAGCAAAAGAAAGGGTCTGTACACGTGCTGCCTGCCACCATATGGTGTTGCTTAGGCCATATCATCAACCTCTCTCTCAAATTTTCCTTTTTTTTTATCTTTTTTCTTTTTTTTTTTTTTGAGACAGAGTCTCACTATGTCGCCTTTGGTAGAGTGCTGTGGCGTCACAGCTCACAGCAACCTCAAACTCTTGGCTTTAAGCAATTCTGTTGCCTAAGCCTCCCAAGTACTGGGACCTCAGGCACTCGCCACAACACCCATCTATTTTTGTTACAATTGTCATTGTTGGTTTTAGCTGGCCCGGGCCAAATTTGAACTTGCCAACCTCCATGTATATGGCAGGCGCCATAACCACTGTGCTAAGGGTGCCAAGCCTCTCTCAAATTTTCATTCTCTCTCATGTTCTTCCTCATGTTGATTGCCCTATTCTGGGTTTCCTATATCTTTGATCATCTGAGTGCATCTAGAAAGCCTGATTTATAATTCAGCATACCATGACTCCCCTGTCTTTTTTCCTACTGAATGGAATGTAACTTCCATAGATGGTCTTTAAAGACAGAACCATGTCCTGCATCTGCCTTCTCTGCCTCACTCCAAGATACTGACTGTCAAAAGCCATATTGGCTGGCAGTTGTTAGTTACGCCCTGCAAGGATCTTTAGGGAGGTACCTTCCCTGTGACTCCAGTTGCCTTGGAAACATGACTTATCGGCTGTCAAGAGAGCTTCTTTCTGGGAAGCAGCCACCTCCTGCCTTTTTTCTAGGACAAACAGCATTCCCTGAATTTCAGAGTCTTAAATACACCTGGCAATCCTAGTAGGTAAACTTGCATAATTGCTATGTTTTCAGGAGTGAGTGAGTTTTTCTAGTGAGTACTCCATACCAACTGAAGAAGGATCATTTGTATTTACATTACAAAGGTGTTTCTTATTTTATGCAGCCCAGTGACATTTTTGGTAGTAGTAGAAACAAGTGTACTATTTGAATGATTAAATACCATTTGATAAAATGTTAAGAGCCTTTTGAAATAGAACCCAAAAGAAATACACTCACAAACCCATCTTTTTTGAGCAGCTCTTCTTCATTAGAATTGGTAGCCTTATTTAACATTCTGACTTGTGCTGAGATTTTGCTAATTTTAACAGATGTAAACTTTCAATCTATGTATCTGCTGTTTATCAAAGCATCATTGTACAATTTCAAACATGTTATTTGACTTGATGGAAAATATATAAAGGGTACCCTAAGAACTAAGAAAAGGTGAAATTTCTAGGAAGAAATCTTGATTTAAAGAAATATTTTAACAGTTTTAGTTGGAAAGCTTATTAGCTTGGTTGAGAGCATATGCTCTAAAGTCAAGTCAATCCAGGATTATACTGTCTCTTACTAACTGCGTGAACTTGGGCGTTCTGCTACTCATGGTTCTCAAACTATACTGCACAGTGAAATCACCAGGGGAACTTTAATAATTATCCTGATGCCCAATTGATACCATATGCCAAGTAAAGCAGAATGAGAATGGGAACTAGGCATCAATAGTTTTTCAAGATCCCTGGATTATCCAGTATGCATCAGAGTTTGGGAACCATTACACTACAGCTTCTGAGGCTCATTATTTGTAAATGGGAGTGGTATACTTATACTTATCTAATGTAGATTTTATGTGGATGAAAATAGTTAATGAACTTTTAACCCAGTTCTTGGTATATAAGTATTCATTGAATGGGAGCTAATTATTATTGACAATGTTATTGTTGTCATTGGCCAGAATTTTAGAAATGTTTTGACAGTTTATTCCAGTGCCTCAATCAGGAGGTGACTGCGTGAAGATCCACTTTCAGCTCAGTCTGGCTCTTTACCACAAACCTTTCAGGCCACTGGGGAAACCCCCATCATTATAGTAGAGTCAACGCCTATGGGCAACCTTCGGCATTTCAATGCATCTCCTTTTTAATGATGTTTTCAGAATGTTCATGTTATGTACAAAGAGTTAGCATGGTTTCTTTTAGTGGGTGGATGCCTTGGGTAATTTAATCATGGGAGATCAGTTAGTCCAACTTAGTGAAATCTTTCATGTACTGACAGAAACATTGGCAATACATATTAAGACCATATTTCCAGGTCAGCCCATGCCAGTTTGAGCAGCTGCAGGAAAACTGAGAACTCTGGCCTAATTTTCATGGGTGATTTCAGTAGAGCTGCTAGTGCTCTATCTTACTTGCTGCAGTGCAACAAGGCAAAAGGAAAGAGCTAGCACACACATTCACTCTTCCAAATTTCTGTGACACAGTTAACCTCAGTGTATCTTTATGTAAAATGATTCAATAACCTATTTTTTCCCCATTTCTCAATAGGAAAATTTCTGGCAATGCCATGCTGCAGTTGGGACCCTTCTTATATTGGACGTTTCTGGCTGCCTTTGAAGGGACAGTGTTCTTCTTTGGGACTTATTTTCTTTTTCAGACCGCATCCCTAGAAGAAAATGGAAAGGTAAAAAAAAAAAAATCTTTTAGTATTATAAGCATGGCTTATCTTTTTCTCATAGGCAGTGGATCTATTATATACATACTCCATCTATAATCATCTTACAAACTATTTTTCTTCAGATACAATATTTAGTTCTCACAACTTCTTTAGACCAGTAGAAGTTTTGAAGTAAGAAATCACTTTTTGTGTGCATGGCTAACCAGAAAGCTTATGTGCAAACTTTCAACAAGTTTAACTTGGATGTGATTTTTACTAGATGAACAGAGGTCTTAGGACTTCAGATTTTGGACCCCTGCTCTTTGGTGTGAGAAAGGCTTTTCTTGTTTTAAAGCATAGTGTGGCTCTACTCGGCTGTTATTGATAGTAGCCTCCATGCTTCAATTTGAAGGAGATAGCTGCTTTATCTTCATAGTGTGAAGAAAGGGAATTCTCTCTTCCTCTTTCCCTTCCAAATGGAAGCATAGTGCTGTTCAGGAAAGCTACACTGGTTTGGACAGTTCCTTCCCAGCAAGTGACTATCTCAGGCAACAGCTATGCTGGGATGATTTTGCCCTGGCTGTACTCTAGGAGAGAATTACTGATGGGGCACAGGTGAGGTCTTCCTATAGCCACACACTAGGAAACCAAACACACTGCCTTGCATGATGCTTTTATTATGTTCTTCTTTGCCATTCTAGGATTTTTCTTCTATAGTCATTCATTCTTTATAATCAATCATTATGTGAAACAAAGCTAATGTTTACTGAGTATAGTGACTATGTCTGGAACCTATTAACTTAGGTTCGGTGAGTTTGAATGATACTTTGAAAGTAGGTATGACAAACTCTTTATTTCTTTTTTTTTGCAGTTTTTGACCGGGGCTGGGTTTGAAACTGCCACCTCCAGCGACCTACTCCTTTGAGCCACAGGCGCCTCCCCTGACAAACCCTTTCTAATTTGGACTAACAGAAATTAGTGTAGCATGAATGCATGAAATTATCATAATTTTTGGAGGAATACAAATCTACTTTATAATAGTCTCATGTAGCACTTGCCAAGGAGAGTGTCCTAAATTCTTAGGTGTTCTTGAGAAAGTCACATCAGCTTTCCCAAGTCAGCCTAGCCAGCAGTAAGAATGGATTTGATTTTATAATTTCTCTGTTCCCTTCAGCTGATTCTGATGACTTTTTATTTTATTTTATTTGGCACAAAATTGTATGTACCTGGCTATCCCTTAAAAAGAGTTTGCTCCATGCCAAATTGTATATAAAATTATCACATCGTACTCCATAGATGCATTATTGTATATAGCTATGATTTAATAATAAAAAAATAAATTAAATGTGACTGAGAAAAGAAGTTTGCTCCAAAGTAGGTGCAGATTCCTACAGTCCTATTGACATGATCCATTTACTCAGCATATTTTTCAGTGCATGAGGTATGTCAGACCAGTCTCTTCAATTTATTGCCCATTTTGAGTTCATGAAGTCCAAATTAATAAGGTTTTACTGTACATGTCACCGCTCAAAGGAGTAGGGCATCGGCCCCATATGCCAGAGATGGCGGGTTCAAACCCAGCCCCACCCAAAAACTGCAAAAAAAAAGAAAAGAAAAGAACTGCTGGTAGCAACTAAACATAACACCCATGTGTGATTTGATTGAATCTTTTTTTTTTTTTGCTTCTATTAATTTTAATTTTTTGTTTTTATTTTTTAAATCATTTTTTATCTCATTTTCTGTTTTAATGTTATGCATTCAGATCTTGACAGCATTTGGTAAGCATATGTGCCGTTCATTGCCATCATTTGAATTTATATGTGATATCTGCTTTTCTTTGATTTGCACATGTTAACAACTCTAGTATTTACAGCCCCCAAAACTTATGCTTATTTTAAAAATGTGAGTCCATTTGTCTGTAAATTATTGCTGATTTGAGAGCTTTCATTCTACATTATAGGAAAAGCTCATACCAAACTCCTTAGAGTATGAGTCATCCAGAGTACTGTTTTGATGAACATTGCTGTTAGTGGAATAATTTTGGGTTCTTTTCCTGCCTTTATCACATCAGTAAGTTCCCTGTTCATTGCTGCATGGAATAATGGAAATAAACACCAACCACACCATGAAAATTTAGAATCACAGGAAAATCCAGCATTGTGGCCTGAACTTATTCCCTAGTTGTTTCCCTAAAAAAATCATACAGAAACCTTTGGCACTTACACGCAGAATTAAACTTGGCTATTTCTTTTTGAAGTAGGCTAATGTATTCATGGCACATGTAATTGTTAAATGTTTTTCAGGTATATGGAAACTGGACGTTTGGAACCATTGTTTTTACAGTCTTAGTATTCACTGTAACTCTGAAGGTTAGATTTTTACTTATTAAAATATATTTAATGTATTGTAGTACTTTCTGATCTTATCCTGATATATCATTTTTGTCTTGTATGTTTTATTGGGAATTGTTATTCAAGCCTTTGAATACTTACTGAAATATCTATGGGATTTGGGCATTTGTATACTATTGTGATCTCTTTTTTTTAAGCATACTATTTTCTCTTATTTTGTTTTAATTTGAAAAAAATTGAAACACCATACTTATATTAGAATATTTTTTCTGTTAATTTTAAGGAATTGTGATAAGTGCCATATAAATGTACTATTATGCATAAGTATGGGTCTGTGTTTGTGCATTTTCATGTTAAACACTTGAATCTCTTTTTAAAATTGTATATCTGTTTAAGAACCCTAGGCCTGGAAGGAATTTGGGTACTAAAGACATTATATGAAGGTACATGAGTGAGATAATGTGTGCAAAAGAGCTTAACAATAATAAAATTTTATAAAATGTGTTAATCACTGAAATTTATGTTAGTGAGGAAATGCATGAAGATATACTGCAGGTAACAAAAAAGGGTTATTTTGGCAAAATTATTAGCATTGACATGCAGCCATGCTATGAAGCCTCGCTGAATGCTACTGTTGAGGTGCACAATTTGGGACTGTCTTATAGTTGAAAGAGTGACCAAATTATGTTGTTAATTCCAGTACTGAGCACTTTGCATGGGGTCCAAGGATAAGTACCTTTAAATAAATTCCAACATGCTCAGTGTTTAGAACCAAAATGCAGAAATATAATTGTCAAAGGACCTCTCTCATAATTTTCCCTCTAAATTTTTGTTCGGGCTAACATACAGAGGTTACCAAAAAATGTCTACATATTTTAAGAAAGGAAAAAACTGTATTAAAATTGTAATACTCCATAAAATTGTAATACTCAAGTCTTAGGTTTGACTTCTCCAATTATAAGAGATACGATATAAGAGATATGATATATAAAGTAACAAATGTTATCAGTATAGGAGTATTACAATTTTAATCAGGTTTTTTTTTTTCTTAAAATGTGTATACATATTTTTGGAACCCTGTGTATATTTTCAGTAACATTTTAGGACTTTAAAACAGCATATTACAGTTCATCTCAGGTTAGTCAGTTACTAGCTATATGTCCTTGTGCAAGTGACTTCATTTCTATGTGCCTGTTTCCTGTTCTATAAAATCAAGATAAAAGTAGCACCTACACCTACCTCTTAGGTTTCTTTGTGAGGAACAAATTAGTGAATACATGTACAACACTTAGAATGGTGTCTGACAGAGTATGCTCATTAGAATACATGTAATTTGTTGTTATTAGTAGTAGTAGTATAATTATGTTTCACAAGATCATGATTTGAAATAGAAGCCTCCCTCTCCTTTTTTCCCCTGGCTCTGCGTAGAGTAGCCTTAGAGCTGTGGTTCTCAACCTGTGGGTTGCAACCCACAGGAACTGTATCAAAGGGCTGCGGCATTAGGAAGGTTGAGAACCACTACCCTAGAGGTTCCAAAATCCCTTCACAAAATCACCCTTATTGAAACAGTTTTCAGGTGTACCTCAAAAGACATTTGCTTCCTCCTCTTTGGATAAGTATTAGTGTGATGTTTTCCCTGGAAACTCAGAGGGTAGGAATTCAAGACTGGGCTACATTAACAGTGTTATCAAAGTCCTATTTAAGAATGAAAAACTATAACTGAGATCTGAAACCGTGGTGTTACAGCAAGTAACAAAACTCTGAGACACTACCTCCTCTATTAAGAGTGAAATGTTCTACACCAGGCACAGTGACTCACGCCTGTAATCCTAGCACTTTGGGAGGCCAAGTCAGGAGGATCAGGGGTTCAAGCAAGAGTGAGACCACTGTTTCTACTAAAAATAGAAAACTTAGGTGGACATAGTGGAGGATGCCTGTAGTCCCATTTACTTGGGAGGCTGAGGCAAGAGGATAGCTTAAACTCATAAGTTTGAGGTTCCTATGAGTTAGGCTGATGCTGCAGCACTCTAGCCTGAGTTAGACTCTATCTCAAAAATAAATAAAAATAAATAAACAAATAATTTTTTAAAAGAATTAAATGTTCTGGATATTAGTTCATGTTTTAACCAGATGTCTGAGGAAGCAAAGCAGCCCACGCTTTGCTATTTTAGGTCACATTTGAAAACCTTAGGCACCACAATCTAAAAACATGATCAGTCCTGACAGGCACATGAAGATATTAAATGTAATGCAACTGGACATTTTATTTTATTAATTTAATGAAATAGGTTTTTATAATTGGAAAGGTACATTACATATTCAAACCCAAGTTGCCTTTACATTTAGTGACTTAGTTGCATTTGAGCTTTTGTAGCTTTTTTGTAGTTTGTCTACCTTTCCTAGTTTACTCCTCTCTCTTACTCCTTTTCAGTATGCCCAACCTCTACCACTAGGCCTTCTCCTTTTGCCATCCCCTTCCTGGCAGCCACTGCCTAGACTTGGACCTCCAGCCTCCTGGATATTAGGATTATGTCATTCCTTGCCCATCTCCCAGTACTGGCATACTTGCAACCCCACTCCTCCTTGCTACTTAACTTGACTGCAACTTCAACATGGCGTACTGTACAGTTTAGAGGCTAGGGTAATTTCTCTGAAAAGCCTAGATTCTGTTCTTTTAGTTCTACTCTCTGGACCTCTGGCTTAAGTTAGATCCTCCCATAGGTATCCTATTGTTTATAAGCTATCAGATAGCATAGTGTATTGCCTGGTGCCTTTGTATCCATCATGAAATTTTTTATGTTGTCTTTTCAGCTCGCCTTGGACACTCGTTTCTGGACATGGATAAATCACTTTGTGATTTGGGGTTCTTTAGCCTTTTATGTATTTTTCTCATTCTTCTGGGGAGGAATTATTTGGTAAGCAGGTGCACTTGTGTGAGTAATATGTAAATAACAAAGTAGACAGATGTATGTGTACATTGTGTATGTAAGCATTTGTTATACTTTTGAAGTTTTGATCATATAAGATGGCAGGTATTTAATATTAATGGATTAGAGGTCTTTTGTAGTCAGTAATGCTACTAATTTCAGGTATTATTTTAAATACAAGCATATAGACTACAGGAGTTACTCCAAAGACCTCTATCTGGTAACCCTGTCCAATTCTTTCAATTTGGAGGTGTGTAAATATCTCTTTGTGAACTGAAAATGTAATTTTTAGCATGATCTCCCATGTGAGTTCCAGGAGAAATACTCATCCTGCAAAGTTTCCACCTAATGTATTGGCCAATAGATACATTACTGTCCATCTGTGTCACTAGAGGTGTACTCAGAGTATAGTACGTATATCACTTAATACTCAGAGGGTTATAATTTGAAATCATCATCTCACTGTTTTGCTGGGGGTAGAAGGTAGGGAAGAGAAATGCAGACTCCACAACTTGTCCTTAAAGTTCATTCAGTTCATCTTGGCTTAATAGATGTTTACTTAGAATCACTTTTGTGCTTAGGACTCTGGGGGGTACTGAGGAATACACTGTACCCTGCCTCCAGGAGATTTGAGTCCAGTTAGAGACACATAAACTGTTACTAGGTGGGTTATAAGAAATGTAAATAAGTTAGATTTACATCTTTCTCTTATGCTGAGAGATTTACATTTTGTTTTTAAATATCAAAGTCATTTTCATTAGCCAAAGTCTTCCCCTGCCAAGGATGCCCATGAGATTTCAAAAGTACAAAAGTACACTCCTTTAAGCAAAATCTTGCATACAAAACATTTCATTTTATCACAGGACTGTGAAGCCCAGGTTTATGTCCCTTGAGATTTAATTAGAAGAAACTCCTACTATTTTGAAAAGCTCTGTTTTAAATAAAAGCCTTAAGAAATAAAAATATAAAAAGTCTAATGCAGAACCAGCTTCAAAATGTGTCATTACAGCTTATATTTGACACCTGTGTAGGTAATGACTGAGAGCAGTGAAGCTGAAGAAAGTTGAGCTGTATATTTTTTAACTAATATACAAATAAAATTGATTAACCTTATGCAACATACAATTGTATGTCCGCCCAGAGTACTGTAAGTCTGTTTATGGATCTGTGTAATCAGCATTTGAACTATTCAAAATTTCTACAAGAATAAAATGTTTATAGTAAACTAAACAAGTTGATAACCCTTTCCACAAACTATTCTTATTGATTAAAATAAATCTTTTAAATGGTTAAGACATTGTGAGAACTGTTTCTATGCATTAGCATGCTTACTAAAAATGAAATGTTAATAAATCTATATTGTATTGACTGAAGTGCTACCTTTAAGTATAGTTGTCTGAGTTGAGCTGCTACAAAATATAAACTTATATTGTAAACTGACCAGTAAGATATGACTAGAAACTTTACCTGAATTCTGATTCTACCTAACCTATATGGACGTGTTCTAGCCGAAGGCATTGAGACATACCCTTCTTTTGGGTATGGACAGTGAAAATGATGATTTCTTATTTATTTATTTATTTATTAAATCATAGCTGTGTACATTAGTGCAATCATGGGGTACAGTGTGCAGGCTTCATGTACAATCTGAAATATTTTCATCCAACTGTTCGACATAACCTTCATGAGATTTTCTTGTTTATTATGTGAAAACATTTGTGTTCTGCATTTAGTAGGTTTCACCTGTCCCTTCTAAGATGCACCATAAGTATGATCCCATCATTTACCCTCTCTCCACGCACCCTCCCGCTCCACCTTCCCTCCCTTACCCTTTCCCCATATTCTTTTGTTTTTTTTTTTTTTTTTTGTAGAGACAGAGTCTCACTTTATTGCCCTCGGTAGAGTGCCGTGGCATCACACAGCTCACAGCAACCTCCAACTACTGGGCTTAGGCGATTCTCTTGCCTCAGCCTCCCAAGTAGCTGTGACCACAGGCTCCCGCAACAATGCCTGGCTATTTTTCTGT
>CAUYON010130847.1:0-13652 GCA_963573935.1 Arctocebus calabarensis | reverse complement strand
AGGGTAGAGTGGGAGGACCTCTGAACTCTGCTCGCTTGTTTGTATGGAGGTATGGCGTATACTGCGAGCTGGTCTCTTGGGGGAGGGGACTCCCGTCCGCTTGGTGATGTGCTCTGTACCTTTTATTTGTATCCTTGGGGTTGCAGGTCGCTCCAGCAGTGTTGATGTGTGTTCCTCGACCTTGTCTCTTGGCTCAGCTCCAAACCGTGGCTTTCTCGCCAAATTTCTGTCCTTTAACTCTCCTTCTGGACAGGAGCGTCTGCAGAAAGCTGGCTACAGACGGCCATGTTGACTCCTCCCCTCCAGTGTATGCTTTTTTTTTGGTTTAACAAAGATCAGATGGTTAGTAGAGCCTGGTTTTGTCTCTTGGTTTTCTATTCAGTTCCAAATGCCTATGTCTCTATTTTTGTGCCAATATCATACTGTTTTGATCACTGTGGACCCGTAATATAGCTTAAAGTCTGGTAGGGTGATGCTTCCAGCTTGGTTTTTATTACTAAAAATTGCTTTGGCTATACGGGGGTTTTCTGGTTCTACACTCAATAAGAACTATTTTTTCCAGTTCTTCAAAGTATGATGTTGGTATTTTAATGGGGATTGCATTGAATCTGCAGATTGCTTTGGGTAGCATAGACATTTTAAGAGCATTGTGTGCTCTTCTGTTTGTTAATGTCTTCTGATATTTCTTTCCTTAGGGTTTTGTAATTTTCTCTGTCGAGGTCCTTTACCTCTTTTGTTGTGTATATTCATAGGTATTTCATTTTCTTTGAAGCTACTGTGAAGAGAATTATGTCTTTGATTAGCTTTGCAACGTGGCTGTTATGGGCATGTACAAAGGTTACTGATTTGTGGGCACTGATTTTATACCCTGAGATGTTACTGTATACTTTGATCATTTCCAGAAGTCTTGTGGTTAAATCTCTGGTGTTCTCTAAGCATAAGATCATATCATTGGTAAAGAGTGAGAGTTCGACCTCCTCTGCCCCCATTTGGATGCCCTTTGTATCGTTCTCTTGTCTGATTGCATTGGCTAGTACTACTATTCACCAATAGTAGTGAATAGTAGTGGTGACAGAGAACAGTCCTTATCTGGATCCTATTTTATGTGGAAAAGCTTTCAATTTTACTCCATTCAGTATGATATTAGCTGTCGGTTTGTCATAGATGGCTTCAATCAGTTTTGGAAAAGTGCCACCTATATTCTTATTTCTTGTTAGAAAAGAATGTGAATTTTGTCAAATACTTTTTCTGCATCTATGTAGAAGATCATATAATCTTTGGTTTTGCTTCTAGTGATATGGTGGGTTACATTTATGGATTTGCATATATTAAACCCAGCTTGCATCCTTGGGATGGAGCATACTTGACTGTGATGTATATATTTTTTAATCTGTAGCTATAATTTATTGGGTCAGATTTTGTTGAGTATTTTTGCATCAATATTCATTAGTGAAATTGGTCTATAGTTCCTTGTGGTGGAGTCCTTTCCTGGTTTTGGTATCAGGGTGATGTTTTCTTCATAGAATGTGTTGGGGATACTCATCATGATTAAATCATGTTTGGTACCTCAATATTTCCATTTATCATAGAAATGTAAGAGTTAATCTGCACTGATGTTAGTTTAATGAAATGTTATCATTTTCCCTAGTTCTTTAATTTGTGTTTTATCATATCGGAGACATTTTGATGACAGAGTGTGTGCCTGGATCTTTGTGTAGATGCTTTTCTCTTACACTGATTAAATAATTAAATGACTTGTTCCAGAATGTTGAAATGCCAAATGTCCAGTTTCTCTGCTTCGGCAGTCTTCTTACACCGACTGCCAACAATCGCTGTAAGTGTTTGACATTCAGAAATGGGCGAGAATAGGTCAGGACTGCGGTAAATTGGTTTGCATTTTAAGTAACTGTGAATGAAAAAAGAGGAAAGATATGTGTCCAGTGGCAATTTCTGTTCGTTATTTTCTGTGGTTCTCTAATGTTTTGCTTTTCCAGAGAAAATAAACCCTGGACTGGTTGTTCTTGTCCTACATTTATTTTGTTAGTAGTAATCTCTCTGAAAAATAATAGGAATATGAAAAGTATGACTAATTAAAGATTATATATCATATTTATAATATAGTCAAATAAGATCAGAATTGTTATTACCAGGGTGCACATTTTCAGAGGAGTTAGAATCATTGAATATGGCATCGAATTTTTGTGTGGGTGTGACAACAGCTTTTCTGTGTCCCTGCTTAAATTGCTTTTTACATAGCAAACTTACTCTTTCAGAATTCTTTTCACATAAAAATGCAATATTTATCATTAATCCTCTTCAGTTGGGTTTACACAGGAAGGCTTGCTTAGAATATGCAGATTATTAATCCAGTCATAAATCTTATGTTAACCAATGGTCTTCATTTTTCCGTTGGGTAGAAACTTTTGCCTGTTATTTTGAAGAATGGCTTTGCTTGAGTTTCATCACTTTTATTTCCTCCTGCTTACCTGCTGGCGAAAATGCAAATGATGCCAATAAAATTAGCAAAAGGAATGAAGAAGGGAGGAGTGGCAGTGACAACAGTATTTAGGTGTAATTAGCAAATTTAATAATTCGTATCTAAACAACCAAGTCACAGGTCAACTCTCACACAGGCTGCTCCATGGGAAATTACACCTTCATTGTTGTTCTGAAATTGTATGGCAATAAATATTATTAAAGACAGGGGAGTTCCCTTCCCTGTCACTTACTTCCTGAGGCAGAAGCAGGTAATTGATGCAGTCTGAGGTTGTGTGCTGACATCCTCACGGAGCCTGTGTGAAAAGGGTTGTGATTAACAATAATATGCATGAGCCTGTGTCATCAGAAGATGTTTAATAATGTCACCATTACGGGGAATCATGACAGTGTGCAATGAAGAAAGAGGTCTGGAGCCCCTAGGATGGATGCTCCTTGGGCCTCATGGGTGAAGATTCTTATCAATTCGTTAGTACATTTGGAAGTGGGTGTCAGACTTTTATCGTGTGCTGTGAATTACGTTTATGTGTATAAAATCATGGTGAATCATTTAGAGATTGTGTTCAGTGGTTGGCAAGCAAGCTCATTTGTCCTTCTCATGAAGTCCCTTGGCAAAAGAACCTCATAAGCATAGTTAATAATTTATAAATACTTTATGTAGACCCTGTTGGGAATATTACAATCAAAATTCTGCTGTGAGGAATGAGAAAAAAATCAGGTAAGTAACTTTTCTTTAAAAACCCTGTTAGTAAATTCCAAACTGTGTTCAGAGATTCAAGATCCTGATCTGAATAATTTTTAAGGATAAATCCCTTATGATTAATTTTAAAAATCTTAGACATTTTGACACCTCAGAATAGTTTTCCTCAGTATTTTGGTTTACATTGTACATTGGCAATCTGACAGGCTAATATATTAATATTAAGTGACTCATTAACAGCATTATCTCATTGATAGAAAGGTCAGATTCATCTACATTAGAATTAGCCTCGCAGTGTGTTTTTGCAGAAATTGTTGCAATATGTTAAAAATTGATGCAGATACTCATTAAACCCTTAACACAAAATGAACAACTGTGAGAAGGATAGACTGTTTATTGACTCAAAGCTGTAACTGTTAAATTACTTGTTAAATCACCTGTAGTGAATTAGAATATGTTGCTGTGTACCTGATTCTAATGGGAAGCTTGTTATTGGGTACCCCAGTTAAATCCAGATATTGTCAAGCAATGGTAAGATAGATCAATTACCTTTTCTTCCTCAGAAATGTCACTGCATTCAATAAACACCTTATCAAGAGCTGAAATACTTTTCTTTAGAGATGTAAATGACTAAGTCCTAACCCTGGTTCAGTCATTTTTGAACCCTAGAAGTTCTGGCTCAAGTTAATTTCTAAATTATAAAACATGAACATACTAACATTTTAATTTAGCATTTTGAGGTGTTATTTAGTTTGTAATCTTAAATTTCTGCTTGGAATCCACCTTCCTTTTTTTTCTTTTGTTTACTCAAAACAAGTGTTTTTGCCTTTGTTTATGCTACAATAATGAATGTATTCAACTTCCTAATTTAAAAATGTTTTTGCAGGATACTGAAAGTTAGGGAAATAATTCCTTCACCTTTTTTTTTTTTTTTTTTTTTTTGCAGTTTTTGGCCAGGGCTGGGTTTGAACCTGCCACTTCTGGCATATGGGGTGGGCACCCTACTCCTTTGAGTCGCAGGTGCCACCCTCTCCTTTGCCTTTTATATAGTTTATGGTAATGGCAGATTGTGTTCAGAGCTTCAGGACAGAGAACATAGACCCCTCAGTGAATATTCAGCAAATTACAAAACAATTGGCCAGTGGGGAAACCCGGGGCTATAGGAGATAGTTTTCCCAGGGGCTATGTCAGGGCGTTGATTTCTGTTCTGCTGGGCTGTGAGTAGTGGTGGTGGCAGTGACTGTTCCACACCTGGTGACGAGGGTGGTGGTCCTTCATCCCGATGTGCCACAGAAGCTCAGGCTCATTTCCATCTTTTGTGGGCATATTTTTCATCTGCGTCATACGCTGGAGACACACATGGCAAGGTGCAGTTTTTTTTTTTTAAGGTGCAGTTTATTACAGCAGATAAAGGACAACTGCAAAGATTGGGAACCTGAAAATAGATCTTTCCAGAATGTTTGAGAAGGTTCCTGAAAAATAGAGAGTCTTAGAAGGAAAGATGTGTATACCCTGTGGTGATGGAGAAGTGGTGTGTGGATGCCAATGGGGAAGCCTTGAGCAGCCAATACTCAGAAATCCAGGACAGTGTAGTTTTTGTCATCAGAGACATCTGAGCACAGTTAATCAAGGCTGTAGTACTGCCATCCAGACCCTGGTTAAAAACCTAGCAAGGGAGGTGCAAGGATCCAGGCCCAGCCATGTGGGGACCAGGAAAGCCTCTGGCGGAGCGTAGGGATTAGGAAGAAAATTTAGTGACATACCCAGTGTTCCAACAGAATGTGTGACAGTTGGCTTAATTAACGAAACTAAGTTAGGGGAAGAATCAGAGGAGTAAGTATGATGGTTCCCCAACAGGGAATTGTGAGGTGCCAGTACAGAGTATCATTGGTGTGTTGGAGCAGCCTGGCAATAACTGGGGAGAGCTGATTGTTAACATTTTTGTGATACCTGTGAGATGGTTGATGTCATCTTGGTACCTTGAAAATGGGGGCAACGCCTCTGGCTCATCAAGTAGGGCGCTGGCCCCATATACTGAAGGTGGTGGGTTCAAACCCAGTGTCGGCTGAACTACAAAACAGAAAAATAGCCGGGCGTTGTGGCAGGTACCTGTAGTCCCAGCTACTCAGGAGGCTGATGCAAGGGAATCGCCTAAGGAGTTGGAGGTTGCTGTGAGCTGTGTGACACCACAACACTCTACCGAGGGTGATAAAGTCAGACTCTGTCTCTCTAAAAAAAAAAGATCATGGTGGAGTATTTATACCACAGAATCGTATATGTCACAAATCAGGCCTCCCCTCTTGTCTTGCCAACATATGAGCAAGGGAAGAGGTTGGTCAGACCTAGGATAAAATTCTGTTTCTCCCTATTTGTGACAGGTTATTAAATTTTAAATTTTCTATTTTATTTTTTAAAAAAGTATGTGAAAATTAAATTATCTGAGACACAAAGCACCTGGCATATTATAGGCTCATAATGTACTTTGGAATCCTTTCTCCACTGTCCTGGTAGAGCTGGTCCTAGAATCAGGGGTGAGAATGAGTTGTAATGGTCAAGATTCTGCATCTGTGGGAAGATGAAATGGCTAGAATGTAGGCAAATGATTCTTACTCTCATTATTACTCTTCTCAAACATGAGGTTTCATGTTAGAGAAGACACAACTTGGATAGTTATGCCTAAGATCTTACTGGGGAAGTTAAGAAAAAAAAATCCTTGAGAATAGAAGCCTCATGCAACTTATAAGTACTCTGAAGAGGCAAAAACTGTTCCAGGTCTAGATAGATGTGCTGAGTTGGAGTAACAGGCCTAAATCTGGAAATTGGAAAACCCATGGGTAGTAGATACTCCAGCAATTAGGAGTCTCCCAGAGTAGGTTGCATTTGGTCTTTGCCAAGACACCCCCTACTCCAGTCATACTGATTTGAGGGAGTGTGGAGGTGGGCAGAGCCTACAGGATCCACTGTCTCAGATTTGGAAGAAAGAAAATCAGAACAATTCTGATAGACACAGTGTTAGGGCGAACACATGATCTGGAAAGAGCTTCCCCCATTAAGCACAATCAAAACACAACAAATGAAAAAAAGAATGACAAATATGACAAACACCCCAAAACAAACTTAACAAAAACCTGTGTGTACTACCAGAGGAAAAGAGGGAAAGAACCTAATATACTATAAAGCACAGGAAGAACCCAGCTGAAAAGCAAGTATTACCCAGGGAGCCTTTTGATTCACTCCATAGAGAAACCTACTGAAAACATGAATTTGTTAAAAACCAGGGCTCAAAGATAAGGTGATTTAAGAGCAGAATGGATGAAAAGGGAGATTTGTGAAATAAGAAAACAAACTGAGAAAAAAATAACGTCATTACAGACCTAATAAATGACTTAGAAGCTTCAGGGAACAGAAAAAAACTTAACAATTGAACTTAAGAGATGGAGTGAAGTTTTAGGAGAGTTTCAGTGGATGAAGAAGAAAATGACTAAAGGAAAAATGTAGTTACAAGGATTTCTCCAAGAAGTGTTCCTCTTTTAGATTTCACGTTTGTCCTTCCAAGGAGGCTGCTGATCCTAGAGTCACATCGTTTTTTTCTATTTGCTCTCACAAGCCTTGAATAGAATGGAAAAGAGAAAGGTATGGCTTAATTGAAGTCACTCCTAACTGCCAAGGGCTTCTATATTTTTATTTTAATTTTTGCAGTTTTTGGCCAGGGCCAGGTTTGAACCTGCCACCTCCGGTACATGGGGCTGGTGCCCTATTCCTTTGAGCCACTGGTGCTGCCCCTGCCAAATGTGTTTTTCAGTGCAATGATAAAATCATTTTCTAAATCTCTCTAGTTTTATGAAGGAAAATAATAATTCTGAGATAAGTACAGCCTGAAAAAAAATGCTTATATTTCCCAAATTTTGGTTAACAGGATGAGGAATGGGACTTTTCTTGTTTTGGAATTTTTGCTAGACCTTCAAAACAGAAAACGAATGAGTGCCTCCTCAGCCTGCGCCAGCCATCGACAGGCCTTGGGATCTCTTACTTTATATTCTATGGATTTATGTTAGCATAAATAAAAATCAATTTTTAAAGGTATAGGAGAATTAAAAACAAATCAAAGGAAAAAAAACCAGTCAAGTTGTCTCAATCTTCCAACTTCCACCTTCAGTAGATGTGAGAAAAAATGAAGGGATTCAAGCACATTTGTTGTGGTTTTGAGTTCTTGGTCTATGAAAAGGTGCTGTGGCTTTGTCTTTCTCATGGTCATAAAACAATCCACGAAAAATGGGGTCTAGGAGAATCTCTCACAGGAATTGGGGGTGCCTGGAGGAGGACACCAGTGTCTCCAGCTTGGATTACATAGACATCTGTCCCCTTGTCAGCCTTGCCCATCTCTGCTGCAGAGAGAAGGCGTCCACAGGGCAGAGACGCCGCAGGTGAGGAGCTTGTGTTTGAAGGACAATGAGGTGGATTTCACATGGGGCTGCCAATCAAAGCGGCCAGGTGTGCTGGATCCTTGGGATGTTGTTTGGGGCGGGTGGAAGGCCCGAGACCGAGCCGGTGGGTCACATCAGAAGGCTGAGCCACGGGCGGGAGCTGGAAGAGACTCACCTGTGCTCTCAAGAAAACGCGCCTTTCCGCACACCTTTGCCATTCAGAGAAGGGCTCCGACTAAGGCGGTGGTTTTCAACCTCTTTTATCTCACGGCGTACTTGAACCCATAGTTAAACTTCTGCAGAACACTTAATTTATGTTTATAAAAAAAGGAGTAAAAAAACCACTGAACTTCTTTTGAAAATAATTCAATCAACAGTCTTACAAATTTTCGCGGCATACCTAAGATCCTCTTAGGACTCACTGACTGAAAATCCCTGGACTAAGAGAAGGGACAGGAACTGCATGAGGTAGGTGGGTGATGCTTTTGGCACTTGTCTCTAAGCTCACTTTCTACTTTAACAAAGAAAAAGTTAGAACCAGTGAAAGGGGGTGGGAAGGAGAAGCAAAAGGATCCTGAGTTAGGTGAGGGGACTGTTCATTGGGTACAAAATAGAAGTTTTAAATTTGGGCAGAATTGCAAACCAGTAGCTCAGAATGTTCAGAAAGCATCACAGATTCTGGCTCAGATTTTTTTTTTTAAGAGATGGGAAAGTGAGATTCAAAAGGGTCATGACTGAAGACAAGCCATGTTGTGTTTGGACTCCACTGAATTCAGATTATTCAATAAACCACCTACACTTGTACACCAAAAATTGCTACTAGAGGCATTGTATAGGATGCTAATTTTATTCTCTGGCTTGGCTGGTGCATTTATGGTTAGAAACCATTGGAGCTTTTTAATGGTCTAAAATGAGTTGAACCTCAGGGCACAGATGATTGACTAGGTAGTTTTTATGATGCAAGGAAGCATTTAACATTTTCCTTAGTCTTAATGACAATGTGTGAAATGAAACCTATAAAGTTTACTCAGGATTTCATTTAATGTCTCTAAATTCATTAAGAAGTGTCTCTAAGTCAACTGTTAAGCCTTTGCCTTTTCAAGGATGTAAGAAAGCAAATATCCACATCCCCAGAATTTCCGAAAATCTTACAGAGTGCAGAATGCTACTTGAGAGAAATCTCTAAGCTTTGGTTCAGACTGGTTGCCTTTGGCATACTTAAGGTTTGAAGCTTTGTGTCCTTCACGGGAGGGCGGTTTTCATGCTTTAGCCCTGGACTTGGAGGACACCTGTGAAGTTTGGGAATGTCCTAGATGAACTGTGAAGTCGTTCCAACTGAACTAAAAAGCACAGATGCTCAGAAAAAAATTCAGATCTGAAATGTGAATTCTTTCTGGAATTCTGTCCACTATTTTAAGTAGTATTAAACGATTTCAAAAGAGTTAGGAGAAAAATTTATTTTTGATTCTTTTGGGCTATAATTCTGTTCATTTAGCTCCTGACGTGCGTGGAAGGAAAGAACTCTTGAGGTGCAAATGAATTTGGTAGTTTACTTTTATATACCATTGTTAAAGACACATTTGCCTTCTAGATGTTTCAGGAGTCTAGATGTTTCAGGAGTCAGTGAAATGTTGTTAGATGATGACCTAAGTTGCAAATCAAGGATTAGCATAAAATTACAATAATAGTTGTATAATAAATAGTGTAATTATTGTAGTGGTAACTTTAAAAGATGCATTGAACTCAAAACTATACTACGAAGCTCCATTTGTTGAAAATGTTGTATAAAAGCCATAGTGATTCTGAACATTTTCCTGGATTTCAAATACAATAGGAAGGTTTTGATTGGTAATTTGTTACTGGCACTAGGGTCACAGTCTGTTCTGTCCTGGGCCCCACCACCTTCCCAGAGCAGAGGTAGGCAGAGCCACAGGAATACTTATGATCCCTGAATGAGCTTGTATGTTTGGAGGAAGGGCAGACTGCTAAAGAATGTTGATGCGCCACTTGCTTTGGCATGAGCTGGGGCCTGTGTGCATCCCTGGCCTCGTAATTATTCCTGTTTTTCTCTCTCTGTTCTGCTCTGCAGGTAGGAGTAAAGGGCGGGTCCTATCCATGGTCTCCATTTCTTTCTTTATCCTTTCAAGGGCCTTTTTACATATCCCTCACATATATATATACACACACACACGCACACATACACACACATACATATATTTTGTAGAGACAGAGTCTCACTTTATCACCCTTGGTAGAGTGCCATGGCATCACACAGCTCACAGCAACCTCCAACTCCTGCCTCAGTCTCCTGAGTAGCTGGGACTACAGGTGCCCTCCACAATGCCCGGCTATTTTGTTGTGGTTTGGCTGTGGGTGGATTCAAATCTGTCACCCTTGGTGTATAGGGCTGGCACCCTACTCACTGAGCCACAGTTGCCACCCCAACATATCCCTCTTTTTTATAAAGATTCCATAAGCTGTCCCCTGAATGGGAGATAATTTTGTCCTATTAGAATGAAGTGGATATTGACACTTAGTTTTTTCTTATTAATTCCCCATGTTACACAAGTGGTGCCTTGACAGATATAAAGACTGGGTAAGAGGGAGAAGAATACAAAATAGAGGCAGAAGTAGAGGAAAGGTAGAGCAATGAAAATATGGTGAGGAAGGAAAAGGGTCGGACAGAAACGGAGAATACGGGTGTCAGAAGTGACATCAGAAGATGCTCAGGATTTCTCTGTGGGACACGGCCATTTCTGGGCCACCTCGCTCTGGCTCGGTGGTTTTCTGGCTTTTGTAATTGAAGGGGTGTGTGAAGGGCCTTGCTCGTGATTAAAGGAGTCTGAAAGCTCACTGTTGTGTGGAAGTGAATGACCCTGAATTTGACTACACTACGAGCCCCTTTGGCAGCTGTTCCTGTGATAAGTGATTGCAGGATTAATGGAATGAAGAGATTATTATATTACGATGTATTTCCACCAAGCAGTGTTAATGACAATCCATCGTCAGTCAATGAGTGACTCTGTCTCACTCACAGGAAATTTCTCATCTTCCGTTCTATCTATTGTTTGGTGAACACATCTCTGTTGGACCACATATTAGAAATTTATTTATATGAAAAGGTACCAACTTTCTGTGTTTCCATTGAAGCAGTGTGTGTCAGGAGGTCGGTGTCCCCCTTCCCAGCCTGCTTCCTTTTTCTCTGGTCACCCTCACTCTCCTCTCCCCCCAGAAAGTTGTCAACTGACTCACTGAGTGCTGAGTCGAATCCACCAGTTCACGGCTGTTACGTTCCTTCATGTATGCAGGACAAAGTCCTTATACAAAGTTCAAAAATCAGTTTCTCTTTATAAGAAAAGCAAGGATTATCTGTCCTTCCCGTAGGTTGTTTTTAAAGGAGCAAGTACTCCTATCAAACGCTGTTCCATCAAGTAGGCTAAACATTCACATAAACTCACGTCTATATCAGGATACCTGGAAATTATAACAGCGCGAAAATGTGATAAGTTTCTTTTACATACTTTTGAATGAGGGAATTCGGGACAAGTGAAATTTTGAAACAGAGACCATGTGAGTTCACTTTGGGTAGTGTGAGGGATAAGCCAGGTAGGAACAGTGTTCGCCCACCACCGCAGAGACACACCCAAACTGAGCATCTCATGGGGCCGGGACTTTGCTTTGCGTTCTCAGTGGTGGCTGAATCTCAAGACGTGGTCTCCAGGTGGCGGTCAGCTTGCTTCCCCAGGAAGCCCCTGTAAATACCTGTCACCCCGTTTCCTCTATAAGAAGCGACATCGTAGTGGGGTGGGGGGTCCTGCCCGGGAAGGAGAGTGCACAGGGAGTGTGTGGCAGAGCGCTCTGGTCCAGCAGGTGTGGTCCGGCGAGGACTGGCGTCTTCTCGTTTTTGACCATGTCCCCCAAGTTCCCCTAGGATTGCCCCTGTGGTGCCCTAGCACTCTGGCATCCACCTTGCAGCCTGAAATTTCTATATGTTCATCCTTACAAACCGTGACTCGAGGTACGTCCTTACTCTTTGCTTTCTCTGAGGAGGAATTTCCTCTACCACCCTAGGCCTTTTGCTTTTACCCCTTACTTTCCTCCAGCTGGGCTTGATTGAGTTAGGAGGCTGATTGGAAACAGCACTGATCCACATTTACCAATTGTCAGAGCTAAGCAATCAATAGTCTTAAATGAGAAGCATTTGGGATTTCATTTTTTCCCCTTCTCTTCCCACTGTGGACCAGGGGAAACTGACTAACGTGGATGTTCTATTCTGCAGACTGAGCCTTTCCTGTGCAGAGTCTGGCCCCAGGGCTGGATTTGGAGGGCACGGATTTTTTTAGGCCTTCTTGGCCCTCACACGACACTTTGTTCCAACTCAGGATTTATCAGTGACAGGTGGTATTTTGGACTCTCCCTTGCCTCATACATTTGTCTTATTCTTTAATTGGTTCAGAACTCAGAGGAAAGGGGTGGCACTGAATGGGCCTCCTTGGAACCCCAGATCTTCAGCATCTTCTTCAGCAGAAAGCTGTTGCAGGATTTAAACATCACAGAGCTGCTGTGTTGCACAGATGCTCCGTTGTACTCTTAGTTAAAAGGTGGTGCTGCAGGGAGAGAGAGGTTTAAAATTCCAAATGTTTAACTTAAGCATTTGGATCTGGTGAATTTTGAAATCATCACTCTAGAGAAATTTTCCTTCCAGGCTCAATAAACAAGTTAATTGTCTTTTGTAGCCCAAATGCTTTTGCTCAGCCCCATCCTCATTATGCCAGTGGTACAGAGATGGAATAATATTGTCTGTGAAATACACAGCCATAGGTATTTCATGGTCCATTAGCTTAACTCTACCTTGGCTGTTGTGGGGCACTTCAATAGCTTCAAAGGTCTCTATGGAGGCATAGAATATTTTAAAGAAGTAATCAAGCATGCAAATTCTAGCATGTAAAAGTCTACGTCAAAATTCTATGACACTCTAAAAATGTCATAAATAAATGGGTTTAATTACTAAGCTGATTTGTTGGCCATGGAATTCAGGTAGAAGACTCTTTAGAGTTCTCTAAAAGAGAAAATAGAGACAGTTATGCTTTGGTGAACAAAAGGGGTACTTTCTGAGAATAAGTTATTAGGCAATTTCATTGTTGTGTGTGAATGATAGAGTACTTACACAATCCTGGGTAGTATTTTACAGGGTACACCCATTGCTCTAGACTATGAACCTGGGCAGCAGGACCCTGCAGAATGCTGAAAGCAGCTGTAACACAGTGGTTTCATTTTTGTGCATCTAAGCATATGAAAACATAGAAAAGATACAGCAAAAGCACAGTATCAAAGATAGAAATGTACACCCTATAAAGGGCACTTACCATGGATGGTGCTTGCAGGACCAGAGGTTGCTCTGGCTGAATAGGTGAGCGAATGAAGAATTAAACAGATTTGTTCCGTAAAGTTTGGATTCGTTCAAAACTCCACACTCCGGGATCCAGAAGGCCACAGGTTCCTCTCCTTGGCACTATTGCACAGAACTGTGGACTTTATAAACACTATGCATTCAGGCTATATTGAATTTATAAATGTTTTTTCTTCAGTCATAAGTTAACCTTTGCTTATTGTAATTTTTTACTCTATACACTTGAACTTTTTGGCTCTTTTGGAGTAACATTCACCTTAAAACACACATTGTGCAACTGTACCAAATGCTTTCCTTCCTATTCTTATTCTATATGCTTTTTTCTATTTTTTTTTTTTTTTTTTTTGAGACCAAACCTCAAGCTGTCACCCTGGATAGAGTGCTGTGGCATCACAGCTCACAGCAACCTCCAATGCCTGGGCTCAAGCGAGTCTCTTGCCTCCGCCTCCCAAGTAGCTGGGACTACATTTAAACTTTTTTCTTTTTTTTTTTACCTTTTTAAACATTTTTCTTAAAAACTAAGACATAATGATACACATAAGCCCCAACCTAGGGTCAGGATCGTCAATGTCACCGTTTTCCACGTCCCCTTCTCGTCTCCCTGGAAAGTCTTCAGGGCAAT
>CAUYON010130844.1:0-14282 GCA_963573935.1 Arctocebus calabarensis | reverse complement strand
AAGAAATTGACCTAGGCATAGGAGATGGGGGTTCCACATTTAGTCCTAAGTGTGAAGTGAAGGAGACACCAAGGCACAGGTGTCTCCTCAGCAGTTGTCCAGCCTTTTTGGCAATTGGAGCCTCCAATGGAGGTTGGAGGTCCCCCTCCCTGCCTGTCATCCAGCTCACTGGCTCTTCAGCTGGCTGCTACACTGACACTGCCAAGGAGGAGGCGGAAGGTCCACCAGCCCTGCTGAGCTGGCTAGGGCGCCAATTGTCCTGCATCAATTCTCCCTCTCTGAGTAGAAACTTCAACTGCTGTTAGGGAAAAGGGGCGAAGACTCAATCTAACTGCTTCCTGCTGAATTGGGCGGTGATGGAAGGGGGCAGTTGGGGTTTCTCCAGAGGAGAGTAATACAGGGGTTCATGGACTGGACCCATCTTTATTGCGTGTGGCTTGATGACATCTCTGGAAAACATAAATCCGATTAGTGTATTTAGTAATAGGCAAAGGTAGAACAGCATCAGGTTGGAAGCACTTATTCAGTGATGCCAAAAGAAAACCATATTAGGGTTTTTCTTGCTATTTCCCAAACAACAAGTTCAAACTTTCTTTTGGCTCACAAGTGTAGGTGGTCTGTGGTTGGCTGTCTTTATTGCCTGCCACCATAGAAGATGGAGGGTTCCACGACTTCACTCGTGAATGACATATGCAGGAATCGACTCCTATAACTTTAACAATAGAAGAAGACAAGATAACAGGAAAGGGGTCTTCCCAAGTTGAGGTCAGGGAAGGTGAATTAGAGGGAAGAGTTTTGATCATGACTAGATCTCCAGAAGGGGAAAGTTCCTGTTTTAGTTAGTATGTCCCTCCCGAAACGGGGAGCAGGACTTTCAGGGACAATTAAGGAGGCATGAGAGAACAGCAAGTCATCCCAATTGCAGCTTACAGGCTGGGAGAAAAATTTGGTAACTGACTGTCCAGACGCCCCTTGCATAGTTACGGATTTGGGAGATAAAAGACCAGGATTAGAGAGAGGTACAGAAAAGGTTGCTCCAGTGTCCAAAAGAAGTTTTTTCTCCTGGCACTCCACTGTAAGGCAAACCTGGGGCTTTTGAGGGGTGATGACATAAGCTGGAGCCATGAGAATATGCCCCGGGCACTCTCAGTCCAGTTTGGGCTCCGATGGAGTCACTGTCCCAGGAGGCCTTCGCCTCTGGCTCCTTTTAAAAAAAAATTTTATTAGTATACTTATAAGGAGGCTTGTGATTACATTGGGCCCAAGCAGGCAATACAGCATAACCTTCCCATCTCAAGAACCTTGATTTAATCACATCTGCAGAGTCCCTCCCTTTTGTCAATTAAGGCAACATATTCACAAATTTGGAGGGGGACGTCCTGGGTGTGCTGGGATTTCTCATGAACCGACATCAGTAGACTCCTGCATGAAGACGTGGTGGGGAGATTTCCACACGGATGGTGGATATATTGGGGCATGCAGGGGAAAAGAATGGATTCCGGACCAGAAGCCTTATACAAAACAGACTGAGAAGTCTTTCATCCCTGGCTTCCTTGTTAAATATACAAATCTGCTATATAAGCAAAGTGGTCTGATGTTCCTAGGAACCATACTCATTAATTGCATCTGCTACTCTCCTGGAGATTTTCAGACTAATATCCTATTTCTGTACCAAGCCAAGTACTAGGTAAACCTCTCTCATCTGTTCAAAAGGTTCATTCTTTTCTCTCTCTTTAAAGAAGAATACAGTATTTTCTCTAGTTTAGAGTTCAATCTTTTCATTATTCACAAGACCTGAACAATACAATAATTAGAAACAATACTGAAATACAATCTGTCTCCTCCTTACATCAACAAAGATTTCCATCATCTGCTACTATTGACTTGCAGACTCTATTTTCAAAGCAATCATCTCCTCCAGTGGCTGACTTTGAGTTCTAAACCTCCCATCGGGCCAGCATCAAGGTAAAGGTTGATTGGATGCAATCAACTTTTATTTGCTTTTCAAGTAAAGGGTCAACATTCTCCAGTCTGAGTGAGTGGCATATGAAGGCAAATCAAAAGCAGAATTAACAGGGAGAATGAGAAGCAAGACTTAGCCCATGATCATCCTTTCTGACTGTCAAAAATCCACAGCTGCCAGCCTGATTCATCAGTTTCCTTTTACAGAATGTTTGAGGACATTCCTCGCCAACTTGATGCACTAACAGCAGGGATTTATACCAAGGATTGATTATAGTCTCCAGCCCCCAGGGCATCACGATGTCTGAAGAATATAATCAAAGCTGCCTCCATTGCATAACTCAAAACTAGCAAATATGTTCAAGGCCTGAGCTGATTTAGGATATCTGGATGGTTCCAGTTGAGGATGGATCCATTTTTCCAGGAGGACTCTGCAGAATGTCTAAATCTGAGAGGTAGACAGAACTTTCTTATCATTTATGCTTCTCAGATCCAGGTAGCTAACTGCAACATCCCCGAGAGAGTTGATATTTTCTATTAGACTAAAACCTGTCTGTTCTTAAAGATCCCTCAGATAGGGACAAGCCACAGATTCAACTAAACCTCTAAGATGACGTGAGGTGACGTGAGTAACCTCGCGAGAGAGACAATGATACATGGAGGCTGGGGGTGGTATCTACATTCTCTCTCTCAAAAAAATAAATTCTCCCTCTTAAATGTTACTTTACACAAACCACTGTTTTAATTTAGTGGGTGTGTGAGAAAAAAATCTACCGTATATATATTATTTAGCAACACTTTTGTGTTGCTCTTCTAGGATAACATATTTCTGTTTCTTGTGTGTTTTGTACCCTGGATGTGTCCCCACACTCTTGTGCTATTTCTCTGGATCCTTCCTCAGTGACCTAGCCTAATTTCCAAGGATAGTTGCATTCCCACTTGCTTTTCAGATTTCTTATTGCCCTGATTTTTGCAAAGTTTGTATTTTTCTATTGTGTTAGCCTTTCCCATGCATTGGGAATTTGGGCTGTAGTAAAAGGTTCCCTTAAAAAGCAACAATGCTGTGAGGATTTATTTAACAAATCATCTAGAAAATGTATCCTGTGATTGTTTACATCTCAACATTCAGGGCAGTGTTCAAGGATGTTTGAGGAAGCCTCAGCATCTAAGCAAAAACTAATATTTAAATGGTGCCTGTCACCTGCCAAGTCCTGTGATGAGATCCAAGGATATAAGTGTGAGATATAAGTACGGATCAAAGACTGGAGAATGAGTAAGATATGGTCCCTGCCACGCAGAAAAAAAGTCTAGAAAGGACGCAGATATGCAAATAGTTACAATGCAATGTGATAAGTGCTTTTACAAATGTATGAACTAACTCCTTTGGGAACACTGATAAAGGAGCAATTAATTCAGCCTGAAGGAGTTCAGAGGAGCTTGTGATAAGAGGTCACTTTTCAACTGGGCCTTTAAAGAGGGTAGGACTTCACCAGGGACTTAAGGACACTGAGAAGAAGGAAGGGAAAAGGGAGAGTCTGCAACCAGAAGAAGGATCAGTATGAACAGGGGTTCGAGAAAGTTCAGGCTCAGTCCCTTTCCTAGGGATAAACTCCAATGAGTACTTCTGAATGAGTGAATGTGTGTTTGAAGAATTGCCCACGATCTTTGCTCATGTTTCAAGACCTGAGTATTTAGGTATAAGAAGAGGGCAGAGTTACAGGAGGTTACCCACTACTCATGGGGGTTATTAGCTCCTCTGCCCGCCAACAGAACCTCACTCTTCCTTTTTTTTTTCTTTAACTTAATTTTTAAGGAGTAGAGAGAGGAGCAATGTGAAGCAATTCCAACCTTAGCATTCCTCAACTTAGCACCGGGAGCCTCTTTCTGTCCTAACAAGCAGCCAAAAGGCAATGATTTGAGCACTGGGTTTGTAGCCAGACACTTCACTAACTGGCTAAAGAGGAAAGGGTGGATGGAGAATTCCAGGCAACCAGAACAGCAAGTAAATTTAGTTTTACACAAAGGATACCTTCATTCAAATGTTTATAGCAGCACAATCTACAATCTCAAAGACATGGGAATAATCCAAGTATCCACCAATATATTAATAAATTAATATAGGGTGGCCATAAAATTCAGGTGCAAATTTAAATTGCACACTATTTTAAACTGCACAGGAACTTTATGGCCACCCTGTATAATGTGAAATGTGCATACTTCAGAGTACTACCCAGCCGAAAAGAAAGATGGTGATCTAGTATCCTTCGTAACAACCTGGATGCAATTGGAGAACATACTTCTAAGTGAAGCATCACAAGACGGGAGAATCAAACTCAAGTACTCAATACCAAATTGGAACTAATCCATCAACACTGTAGTGCAGTGTGGAAATAAATCTCAACGAACATCCCGCTGAGGGAGGTGTGTCAATTCATAACTGTTGGTGCAGTGCACACTATCTGGGTGAAGGGCACACTTACAACTTCCACTCGATCTGTACAAAAAGAACGCATGTAAACAAAACATGTGTACCCCCTGATATTCGGAAATAAACAAATAAAATAATAAAAAGAATAGCCAATAAATAACTGCTCTGAGAAAGGGAATAAGCAAAATGGTCATGGTGGCTGAGCTGCAGAGAATCAGGGAGGGGCAGCAGTCGCAGAGAAGAAGCTGAAAATATAAGGATAAGGAGGATGGGAACATCTGAAGTGCTTAAGGGAAAGTTTAACATGAAAGGGTTTTTATTTCAAGATAAACCTCACTCTGCCTCATGAAGGCCTGTGGTCTGGGAAATATTTCTGGGGGCTTAGTACTTCAGTGAGGGCTGGGGCAGGAATCCGTGGGACTTGTTCAATGACGAGCTTGGGGCCAGGAGGACAGTGAAGATGGAGAGAGAGAAGGTAAAAGAGAAGGTGTTTACACCTATGACACACTTAAATAGTCAACAAGAAGCCCTTGAGATATTTGCATACTTCTAGTTATGACAGTCAGGGATTCCTGACCCTGTCCCTAATATTTACTGCCGATACCAAATCTTAGTCAAGCAAATTTGGTCCCAGGGCGCTGAGGACACGGCTAACGGAGCTCAGAGTCTGGTACACCCATATTAAACAAATACCTGTGGGGACAGGACCCCTTCCCACAGTGCTGGAAAGTGGGGCAGCAAGAGACCACTTCAGATCAAGTGCTGGGGGACTGTGCGGCCACGTAGTAGACATCTGAGGTCACCTGCCATCTGGGAATGAACCGTGTGTACATATATTCTCTAGTTTTTGCATTAGATGTCCTAGGAGTAACTTGCTGATTTCTCCCCTTTTTGAGGATTCAGAAAGACATTTTTTCTTTTTTTTAAACACTTGTGTGTGTTCTCAGGAGTCTATCCACATTTAACTCCTCAGTGTCACAGCAATGACGCCACCGGGGATCACAGAACGCTTTGCTTCCTTCTGCCTCGGGGACAGAGTGACTCCTATTAGCCTTGAAAAAATTAAAAAGAAACACAGACACTAAACCCTGTTCTCGATCCCCACCACACAAATCCCTTTTAAAGGCTGTTTCTTTAAACAGACTCTTGTTAAGACTGATTAAAAGTTTACCATTTTCTTTTTCAAAAAAAAATTCATTTAGCAGCTTAGCACACAATGAACTGCTAATTAATAGAATGATTTGAACTCCTTAAACTTAGTAATAGTAGAGTGGTTATTTCATAGTAATACCAAAGGTCTAGAGAAGTCATCCTCTAAAGGGTTATAATTTTTAACTTAGAGTTCTGTTAATTTTTAGAGATTTGTTTTGAGTTAGTCATTTAACTTTCTTTATTTTTTAAAGATTATTTAGATTTATTATGAATTCATCCTCAGTGTATTATAAAATTTATGCAAATATCTATTTCAGTATTTCAATGTCTTTTAAAAATATATATATTTTTTCTTGTTTGGGATTCATTGAGGGTACAAAGAATTAGGTTACAGTGAATGCATTTGTTAAATAAAGTCCCTCTTAATAATTGTATTCTGCCCCCAGAAGTGCGCCATGCACTGTGACCCCCTATCCCCCTTCCTCCTCCTCTCTCTCCACTTGCTCATTCCCCTCCCTCCCCCTCTGTCCCACCCTATATTAGCTCATCTACCACCTTCATATTAGAATTGAGACCATTGGATTCTGGCTTCCCCATCCTTGTGATGCTTTACTAAGAAGAATGTGTTCCACCTCCAGGTTAATACAAAAGATATAAAGTCTTCATCTTTTTTAATGGCTGAATAGTATTCCATGGTATACATATACCACAGCTTGTTAATGCATTCCTGGGTTGATGGGCATTTAGGTTGTTTCCACATTTTGCTGATTGTAAATTGAGCTGTGGTAAACAGTCTAGTGCAAATGTCCTTATAATAAAATCATTTTTTTTTTCTTCTGGGTAGATGCCCAGTAATGGAATTGGAGGATCAAATGGGAGGTCTAATTTGAGTTCTTTGAGCATTCTCCATACTTCCTTCCAAAAAGGTCGTATCAGTTTGTAGTCCCACCAGCAAAGTAAAAGTGCTCCCCTCTCTCCACATCCACACCAGCATCTGCAGCTTTGAGACTTTGATATATGGGCCATTCTCACTGGGGTTAGGTGATATCACAGGGTAATTTTGGTTTGTATTTCTCTGATGATTAGGGACGATGAGTATTTTTTCATATGTTTTGTTAGCCATTCATCTGTCTTCTTTAAAGAAGGTTCTATTCAACTCTCTTGCCCAGTGATATATGGGATTGCTGGGTCTTTTTTGTTTATTAATTTCAGTTCTCTATAGATCCTAGTTATCAAGCTTTTCATAATATGCAAATATCTTTTCCCATTCTGAAGGTTGTCTATTTGCTTTGGTTATTGTTTCCTTAGCTGTATAGAAGCTTTTCAGTTAATTAGTCCCATTTGTTTATTTTTATTGTTGTTGCAATTGCCATGAAATCCTTCTTCATAAAATCTTTTCCCATGCCAGTATCTGAGTGTTTTCCCCACACTTTCTTCAAGAATTTTTATTGTTTTGTGCCTTAGATTTAAATCTTTTATCTATCTTGAATCAATTTTTGTTAATGATAAGAGGTGAGGTTCCAGTTTCAGTCTTTTACATGTGGTTATCTAGTTCTCCCAGCACCATTTATTGAATAGAGATTCTTTTCTCCAGTGTATGTTCTTGTTTGGTTTATCAAAGATCAGGTGGTTGTAAGAGGTTAGTTTCATCTCATGGTTTTCTATTCAGTTCCAAATGTCAATGTCTCTATTTTTGTGCCAACACCATGCCATTTTGATCACTATGTCCTTGTAGTATAGCTGAAAGTATGGTGTTTTTATTATTAGTAATAAAAATACCAGCTTTGTTTTTATTACTAATAATTTCGTTGGCTATATAGGGTTTCTTCTGCTTCCATACAAAAGAAGAATTATTTTTTTCAGATCTTGAAAGTGTGATGATTGTATTTTAATGGACATTGCATTTAATCTGTAGATTTCTTTGGATAGTACAGATACTTCCACAATGTTGATTCTTCCAGGCCACGAGCATGGTTATGTTCTTCTATTTATTAATATTTTCTGCTATTTCTCTTCTTGGGGTTTCATAATTTTCTTTATAGAGCCTTTCACCTCTTTTGCTAAGTATATTCCTAGGTAATTCATTTTTTTTTTTTGAACTTACTATGGAGGGAACTGTGTCCTTGATTAGCTCCTCATCTTGGCTATTATTGGCATATACAAAGGCTTCTGATTTGTGGATATTGATTTTATATCCTGAGACATTGCGTATATATATATTTTTTTATCACTTCCAGGAGTCTTGTGGTTGAGTCTTTGTTGTTCTCTATGTATAAGGTCATATATCACAAACAGCAAGATTTTGACGTCCTCTGCTCCCATTTGGATGCCCTTTATTTCCTTCTCTTGCATGATGGTATTGGCTAGAACTTCCAGCACTATGTTGGATAGTAGTGGCAACAGAGAACAATGTTGTCTGGCTCCAGCTCTCAGTGGAAAAGTTTCAGTTTTACTCCATTCAGTATAATATTAGCTGTGGGTTTGTTGTAGGCAGCTTTAATCAGATTATGAAATATGCCACTTATGCCTAAATTCTTAAGCATTCTAATTAGAAAAGGATGCTGAATTTTATTGAAATTTTTTTCTGTGACTATTGAGAGTATCATATGGTCTTTGTTTTTGTTTTTGTTGATATGGTGAACAAAGTTTATGGACTTGCATATGTTAAACCAACCCTGCATCCCTGGGATGAAACCTACTTGATTGGATGAATGATTTTTTAAACGTGTAGCTGTAACCCTTTGGCTAGCATTTTGAGAATTTTTGCATCTATATTCATTAGTGAAATTGGTTGAACTTCTCCTTTTTAGTTGCGTCTTTTCCTAGTTTTGGTATTAAAGTATATTTGCTTCATAGAATGTCTTGGGGAAGATTCCTTCCTTCTCAATTTTTTGAAACTATTTCTGCAGTATGGGTATAAGCTCTTTTTTGAAGGCTGGAGAGAATTCTGGTGTGAAGCCATCTGGACCAGGGCTTGTTTTTCCTTGGGGGATTTTTTTATTGTTTCTTCAATCTCAGTTCTTAAAATTGGTCTGTTCAAGAGATGTATTTCTTCTTGATTAAGTCTGGAGAGAGGGTATGATTTCAGGTATTGATCCATTTCTTCTACATTGTGAAATTTTTGGATATAAGAGTTTCTTACATTACTCAGAGATGATCTCTTGTATCTCTGTGGCATCTGTTGTTATTTCTCCTTTATCATTTCTGATTGAGGTTATTTTAGATTTTACTTTTCTGTTTCTAGTTAATCTGGCCAAAGGTTTATCAATTTTATTTATTTTTTTAAAAAGCCAACTTTTTGTTTCTTTAATTTTCTGAATGATTCTTTTGTTTTCGATTTTGTTAATCTCTGATTTAATTTTGGTTATTTCTTTTCTTCTGCTGGGTTTGGGATTAGATTGTTCTTCTTTTTTCAATTCAATAAGATAGTTCATGAGTTTGTTGATGTGTTCTCTTTCTGTTTTTCAAATGTAGAAGTCTAACACAATAAAATTCCCTCTTTTGGACTCTTTTTTGCTGTATCTTACAGGTTTTGGTAACTGTGTCTTCATTATTGTTAAGTTTGAGGAAGTTAACAATTTCCTCTTTTATCTCTTCTGGAATCCAACTATCATTCAGCATAAGGTTGTTTAATTTCCAATTCTTTGTTTGGGGATGAACATTTTTGTTGGAGTTGAGCACCACCTTTGTTGCTTTGTGGTCTGAGAAGATACAAGGTATAAGTTCTATTCTTTAAATTTTGCTGAGTTTTGATTTCTGTCCTAAAATGTGGTTGATTTTGGAGTGTGCACCATGTGCTGATGAGAAAAATGTATATTCCTTTCTTTGGGATGGTGTGTTCTGTATATGTCTATTACTACCATTTGTTCTAGGGTCACATTTAAATTTTTTGTATTTTTGTTTAGTTTCTGTTTAGGGGATCTGTCCAGTTTTGGCAGAGGGGTGTTGAAGTCCCTGACTATTATGTATTATGGGATATCATATTGCTCAGGCCCTTCAAGATCTGTTTCATAAATCTGGCAGCATTTAAGTCAGGTACATAAATATTTAAAATTTAGATGTTGTCTTGTTGTATTGTTCCTTTACCAGTATAAAGTGTCTATCTTTGTCTTTCTTAACTTTAGTTGCTTTAAATCTGCTTGTATCTGAAAATAAGATTGCAACCCCTCATTTCTTCTGGTTTCCATTTGCTTGATATAGTGTTTTCTATACCTTAACCCTGAGTCTTGATTTATCCTTCAGGTTAGGTGTGTCTCCTGTAGACAACATATATATGGCTTGTGCATTTTTATTTAATCAGCCTGCCTGTGCCTCTTCAGCAGTGAATTCAGTCCACTGACATTTATTGAGAGAATTGGTAAGTGTGGTGGGGTTCTATTCATCTTACTTTGGAAAAGTCCATTCTGTAGTTTTATCCTTTGTACCACTGTGGAAGCTAAGTATTGACTTTTAGCTTACGTGTGTTTACTTTGTTGGTGTTCCATTGTGATGGTCAGTGTTGAGAATAGGTTTAAGTATTTCCTATATATCTGGTCTTGTGACAAATTTCCACAGTGCTTGTATATCTGCAAAAGATGTGATTTCTTCATCAATGTTGAAGGTTAGTTTAGCAGAGACAGAATTCTGGGCTGAAAATTGTTTTTTTTAAAAATGTTGAAGGTGGATGACCATGCTCTTCTGGCTTGGAAGCTTTCATTTGAAAAGTCTGCTTTCATCCTAATGGCTCTGCCTCTGTAGGTCAGTTGGTGCTTACTCCTGGCTGCTTGCAGAATTTTTTCTTTCATCTTGACTTTGGACAGTTTCATTACAATGTGAATTGGAGAGGCTTTGTTTGAGTTGAGATGACCCAAGGTTCAATATCCATCTGAAAGAAGCGTGTTAGAGTCTTTACTAAAACTTGGGAAGTTTTCATATATGATAGTCTCCAGTAGGGCTTCCATTCCTTTGGGACAATCTTCTTCCCCTTCAGGGATCCCTATTATTTGTATGTTTAAATGCTTCATGAGTCTTGAGGCTATCTAAGCACCTGTTCTGCTTTCTCTCTCTTCTTTTCTGCCTCTTTAGTTTTTGGGTTATCCTCTGGCTCTGAGGATCTTTCTTCTCCACGATCTAACCAATTTTTGATACTTTCTACTGCATCTTTACATTCCCTGATTATCTCCCTCATTTCCTTAAACTCTGTCACGTCCTTTTTATATTCTATATAACTCTCAAACTTTTGGCTCTGTCTTCCAATTTTCTCATCCATTCCTTTTATTGTCTTTATTATCCGTACTTTAAATTCCCTTTCTGCCAAGTCCATTAATTCTTTATAAGTAGAGTCTTCTGCAGTACCTGCCTCACGGTCCCTTGGGGGAGTTTCTCTGTTTTGGTTTTTCATGTTGCCTGAATTTTTCTGTTGCTTCCTCCTCATGTGTTCTTTCTTCTTGTTCAGCTTGTCCTTTTTCCTTCTCACTGTCTCCTTTATTTCGAACAGAACTCCTTGCTCTTGATGGCAGTATGTTGCAGTATGTAACCGGGACACCCAGTGGTGCTGTGGCCTTTTTAGGAGACAGAGAGCACAGCCAGCAATCTCTATAGTCCTCATTTCAAACTTAGTTGCCTTCAGTGATCAACTGATTGTTTTCTCAGCATTCCAACCCTGCTGAGTTAGGATCTTAAAGCTTACAAAATCTTTCAGGAGCATGTTTCACAGTGCCCCCTTACTACAGCTTCTGTGGGTGCTGGAGTCCCACAGCATGTCCCAAGAGTGGAATGCTGATGCCAGCAGGAGGAATTAAGATAGTTGTGCTTTAGGCCTCTTCTAAGATCTTCTCATAACCTTCCCACAATGGCAGCCCTAAGCCACCAAGACCTTTTCTGTATGGCTGCCTCTCCAGCCACCAAACCTATGGCAAATCCACTCTAATAAGCTTTGATATCTGGTTGCTGTATACTGTACTTTTCTGCTTTTCACTCTTTCAGGTTTTCACTCAATGCACAGCTTTCCCCCTACAACTAAAAACTCTGGAAAGGCTTTCTCCAGTCCTGGAACACTGTGGGGGACCAGCCAATCCCATCTGGTCACAACCACTTGCCGAATTCATCAACCCCTCCAGATCATCCACTGTATCCATCTTACCACCCCATCATACACTGTATCCACCTCACCACCTCCTTGTTGTGCTCACTGAGCTATGACTCTGGGTAAGGTCCCTATTGCAGATATGGCTGGGTTCTCTCTTTTGCCATAGTCATTCTAGGAGAGTTCAGCTGAACAATCCTTCTGGTTAACCATCTTTAATTTGTGACCTCATTTGATTGACTTTAGTAGTTATTCTAGATAGAAATCTTTTTCTTTCTTTCCTTTCCTTTTTTTTTTTTTGACAGAGTCTCATTCTGTCACCCTAGGTAGAGTGCCATGGAGTCATAGCTCACAACAACCTCAAACTCTTGAGCTGGAGAAATCCTCTTGTCTCATATTCCCAAGAAGCTGGTATTACAGGCACCTGCAATCACACCTGGCTAGTTTTTCTATTTTTAGTAGACACGGGGTCTCACTCTTGCTCTGACTGGTCTTAAACTCCTGAACTTGGGGAAACTCCTTAACCTCCCAGAGTGTTAGGATAACAGGCATGAACCCCTGTAGTGGGCCTCTAGGTTGAAATCTTGAAGATAAGTTACATAGTAGGGATCAATGATGATTGGAATTCTTAAAAATTTAACATCTGCTTAATTGTATACTTAAGCCTTTGCATATACCTACATTTATATAGATAGATAATATATTTTAAAATAGTAAATACTACATATTCCCTCAAAATACAATCACATTGCTTGGGCTACTCATATTATAGTGTCTGTGGTGTTCATTCTAATTTTCCATGTTCTTGTAGGGAAGGAATCTGAACCCTTGAGGGAAAAGAAAATATACAAATGCTATTAGAGTACACATTTCTGAGCAGCAGGAAGTCAGTGGTAAGTGTCAGAGATTGATCAGAACTGTGTTCTATATATAAACAATTGCCATCAGGTGTACCCAGTACTAGGTCATCTATGCACCCAAGCAGTAATTTGAGCAATTTAGAATTTCAGGCAGCCTAGAGAGGAATAAATTATTGAAAAGTTTAACTTCATGTGTAAAATGTATCTTTCTGGCAGATTTCTCAAAGAAACAGATTCTGTCCTTTCCAATTAAATTAGATTTGTTTATTGAATCAAAATTTTTAAATGATTTATTTACAAACACACAGACACACACACAAATTAGAAGATGACCCCCAAGTGGAAAGTAGATGTTCATAAGTATTTGGTGTTTTCTACCTAGACCAGTCCATAAAGTTAAAAAAGGAAGAGCTGTATTATGGAAGAAATGTTGATTTTTAATGAAACTTTGCTGCATTTTCCAAATCAAATCCAAATCCATAGAGATACAAGAACTGACTGAAAACAAAGTTATGAAGTTTTTGTTTCTAGAACTTTACTCTAAACAGCACACACTCTATGATGGAAAACTAGTTAGGTACCCATTCTGAAATCTAGAATCTCAGATAGATTACAACTTTAGTAGCCTGGAATCAAATTTAATCAAATGCAGCATTCCCTTCTGTCCGTCCTTCCTTCCTTCCTTCTTTTTTTTTAAGACAGAGTCTCACTCTGTTGCCCTAGGTAGGTGCCTTGGCAATCTAGCTCACAGCAACCTCAAGGCCTTGGGCTCAACCCACCATCTTGCCTCAGCCTCTTGAGTAGCTGAGACTATAGGCACCAGTACTCCAGGAGGCTGAGGTAGGTGGAGCTCCTGAGCTCAAGAGTCTGAGACTAGCCTGAGCAAGAAGCAGACACTGTTGCTACTAAAAATAGAAAAACTAGCTGGGCGTTGTGGTGAAATCCTGCAGTCTCAGCTACTCAGTTGGTTGAGACAGGAGGATTACTTTATCCTAGGAGTTTGCTGTGAACTATGACTCCACAGCACTCTAGCCTGGGCCAACAGAATAAGACTCTGTCTCCACACAACAACAACAACACAAGGCTACAGTATAGTTCATGACTTTTGAAAATCAAATTGTGATCTAAATACAGTAGAACTTTTGTAAGTTGTCCACCCAAGGGACTGTGACAAACTGTTTAACATAAGGAACTAAGTCTACTATATTGATACGTACATGTCCGGTCTATGAAAATTAGGTCAGCTTAAGGAGGTGGTCTACTATAATAGAAATTCACTCCCTTTATTTGTTTTTAAAATAAAAAGCTCTGTGAGGGCGTGGACCATATCTATTGCTTATACCCCTGTATTCCCACTGCTTAACACAGAGCCTAGGTCAAAGAGATTTAGAAACATTTGTTGAACGATTGAGCTCATCATGTTTTTTAATGTTGTATTTCTCATTGAAATCATCTTGTCTGTCCTTGTCCTATAGCCTGGCATCTTAAAAGAACATGAGAGTGCAGACCATTATCAAAGCATTCTGAGGCATACAAAGTCATAGCTAAGCTGAACATGAAAGAAGGGATAGAAAAGGAAGTGGATAGCTTCAATCAGTTTAGGAAGTGTGCCACCTATACCTATATTCCTCAGTGTTCTAATTATAAAAGGATGCTGGATTTTATCGAATGTTTTTTCTGCATCTATTGAGAGGATCATATAATCTTTGGTTTTTCTTCTGTTGATATGGTGAATAATGTTTATGGACTTGAGAATATTAAACCAGCCTTGCATTCCTGGGATAAAACCTACTTGATCATGATGTATGACTTTTTT
>CAUYON010130843.1:0-35663 GCA_963573935.1 Arctocebus calabarensis | reverse complement strand
TACTTCCCAAAGCAATATACAATTTTAATGCAATGCCTATTAAAGCTCCATTGTCATATTTTAAAGACCTTGAAAAAATATTGCTTCATTTTATATGGAACCAGAAAAAACCTCGAATAGCCAAGACATTACTTACAAATAAAAACAAAGGAAGAGGGATCACGCTACCAGACCTGAGACTGTACTATAAATCGACAGTGATCAAAACAGCATGGTACTGGCACAAAAACAGAGAGGTAGATGTTTGGAACAGAAAAGAGAACCAAGAGATAAACCCAACTACTTACTGCTATTTGATCTTTGACAAGCCAATTAAAAACATTCAGTGGGGAAAAGACTCCCTATTTAACAAATGGTGCTGGGAAACCTGGCTGGTGACCTGTAGAAGACTGAAATTGAACCTACACCTTCCACCACTAACGAAGATAGACTCACAATGGATTAAAGATTTAAACATAAGACATGAAACTATAAAAATACTAGGAAAAAGTGCGGGGAACACTCTTGAAATTATCGGCCTGGGCGAATACTTCATGAAGAGGACCCCCAAAGCAATGGAAGCAGTATCAAAAATACACTACTGGGATCTGATGAAACTAAAAAGCTTCTGCACCGCCAAGAACACAGTAACTATAGCAGGCAAATAGCCTTCAGAATGGGAAAAAATATTTGCAAGTTATGCCTCCGACAAAGGCTTAATAACCAGAATACACAGAGAACTCCAACGTATTTGCAAGAAAATAACAAGAGATCCCATCTCAGGATGGGCAAAAGATCTGAAAAGAAACTTCTCTAAAGAAGACAGGCGCACGGCCATCCCAAGCTACTTCTGATAAACTCATTTCTGGTGTTACACACACTACTTCACACCAATAAAACTTTTCTTTCATATCAAAGTTAAACTGTAAATAATGTCTTACTTGGTCTTCTGGATAATAGGCTGGGAAGTCTGGCTGGGTCTATGAGATGTCTTATAATCTCCGTGTTTGGCTTTTGTTTCAAACTATTGTATTCCAGAGGTTCATGCTGTCCGTCAAGAAAAAAAAAAAAAAAAACTACATTTGAATTACATTATTGGATTTGATCAGGGAACTATATTTTGTCTGCCCAGTAACTGACACATATTGAAAAGGTACAATTTACATATATAGAAGCTCTCACAAACTATACATCTTTACTATGACTGTCAGTGTAAGTCTAAACACCTGGAAATAATGTCTACACAAGACAAAATATGTAGTTTCAAGTGGTGACATCTGAATTTCCAGAAGTGCTTATGGCTAAACTGTTACCTGTTAGTGTCATCTTTAAACTGTTACTTTAACTTTTTGTTAGTATTTTTTTAATTAATATGAGGGTACAATTTTTAGGTTACATTTTTTTTCACTTCCAGGGTAAAGTTCCATTTGTAAAAGAGCCCCTCACCCAAGGGGCACGTTCCCATTAGGTGACATCCGCCTCCTGCCCTTCTCCCTTCTGCCAAATGTCCTCCCCTGTACCCCTCCTGCTTCCATCTACTCCCAAACTGCACTATATTAGTGTTTTATTGTTTTTGTGAGCATGTAATTGTTTATCTATTGATTTCATATTGGCATGGAGTAATTCATCTTTCCGTTCTTGCTATACTTTACTAAGAAGAATGTCTTTCAACTCCATCCAGATAAATGTGAAAGACATGAAGTCTTCATCCTCTTTTTTTTTTTTGGCCAGGGCTGGGTTTGAACCCACTACCTCTGGCATATGGGGCTGGCACCCCACTCTTTTGAGCCACAGGCACCGCCCCTCTTCATCCTTTTTAATGGCTGAATAATATCCCACAGTATCCATAGACCACAGTTTGTCTGTGTCTTTGAGCTATAGTTTCCATTAAATATACAAAGGAGAAATTTTTTGAAATGCCTACTAGACTTGTAAAACATTTTTCTGATCATTTCTTATCTCTCACTCCTAATACAATATCCAATGTTTCATAATTCTAATTTCCAAAAAATGTTGCTGGATTTTGATGGAACCTATATATGTGTATAATAAGGGTGCAGTGAGTATCAGTGCTCTTTAAGAACCTGGGAATTTGGGGAAAAAATGATTTGAAGTCCTGGTTCCAACATGTATGAGCTAGCTGAAGAATCTTGAACAAATCTGATTCTCAGGCTCTATGTTCTCTCATGTGTTGTGTAAGCAGCAAATGAAACAGTGTATGGAAAAGCATTTTAGAAACTTTGTTATGATACAAGTGTTTGTAATTGTTATCACAGTATCTTGTAAGAAAATACTGAAAAAGTTTCAATTCAAGTTCTTACTTCACATATAGATGAAAAAGACAGAAGGAATTATCCATTTAACCTTCATAGAGTGAGTAATTTCCTATCAAATCAAATGTTTTAATTGTGTATTTTTTTAAAGACTTTAGGAAGATAACATAAGAGCAAATGTGTGAAACCCTGAAGATTTTGTATCCAAAGTGTCAGCCAATTCATAGCCACAGGAACAGCCAGTAACAAGGGAAAGGTGTGTCTTAATCTTCAGGGGAATATTTGCCTTTTTCCCACCTGCCTCAGTTCACTTGACACTATCTAAACTGCAGGTGGCTAGATAGTTGTGTAATTATAATTCCACGGTTTCAGTTTAATACTTTGGGCTCAATTTAGTTGTACAAAGAGAATGCAAAGATTGCCACATAGATTAGTGCCTTAAAGACTTTTGATGCTTTTGTATTTTAATAAATTTCCCAAATGCTATTATTCCTTCTCATAAAGACTTGATTTCTGAAAGCTTTTGCTCTTTACAAGCTTAATACCTGCCCAAGAAAGCTGTGGAAAAATGTTCAATAATGGAAATACTAAGCTTTCATTCTCATAATCAACATGAGCTTTGAATCTTTATCAAACCTTTATCAACTGTTCATTACATTCTGTCCTTTAAGCTCATGCTGACTTCACTGTGTAACTCTTCCTTAGACAGTTTGTATTTCTTTTTTGGCTTTGGCAAACATTTTGGGTGCATGTGTGTTTTGACTTTTGGAGGGACTGCTATTTTTTTTTTTTAACCATTAGATGGATTTTACTGCTGGCTATGATAATAATAGTTTTCTTTTTAAAAAACACATAGATCATGTATATATTAATGCATTAATGGGGTACAGGGTTCAACAATATTCACACATAACAAGCAAAGGACAAAGTTCATAATAAGTATTACCTTTAGGTTATAATTTGCTACATCCAAAGGCATATAGCAGTGGTTGTTTGCTAAATGAATTTTAAGTATTTATTTTCACTTATCTCTGCCTTAGTTTATATAAATGAAAGTCACCTTCTTGAAATTGAGTATTTTTTTAATACTTCAAATGTTATTATTAGCAAAAACAAAGTTTTTTGGAATTAAATTATCAATCTGTTTATGCAGTTCTGCACCCACCTAATGGTTTACATGCTTCATCTATTTGGGAGTCTCTGTTGCAGTGGGAGCCACCTTGGGTACTACGTGCAACAAAGACGAAGCTAAGGAACACACTCCCCACAACCTCACCTTTAGAGGACTTGTGGTTTAGTGAGTAAAATAACTTGTCATTTAGGCCAAAATAAATGCCTTACAGAAGCCGACCTGTAAGAATTGACAAGTCCGTGACTTTCTCTGCCTCAAACTTTGGGGAGAAGTTTCATAGGGAGTAATATTTGAGCTGAATTATGAATGCATAGACCATCAGGCCAATTTCTTTTAGTAAAAAAAGAAAAAGAAAGAAAGAAAAGAAGAAAAGGTCATTTCAAACAAGAACACGTTGCTGCCCTTTGAATAGTACTGGCTTGGTTTTTCCCTAGCATGTACCCCTGTTTTATTGTGTCTAAGTCTCTGGAAATTATATATGAAGATATGGTGCCTCCCAGGTGTTGGAGCCCAAAGCAAAACCACGGGTATATATTCATACTTTTCCAGCTTCACAGATGCATAGTTTGAAAAATTATCATCTGTTTAAGGTACTTGAGAAACTCAGAAAAAGTAGAGTGGTCATTAGCACTTTCAAATAATTTAGAATGCATTAATATTTATTATGTGTAGAGTTCGATTACACATTCACCCTATATGCAATGCCTTAAGGTGTTGTTATCAATAAAAATAATTTTCTTTTAATTTGTATGTGTATCCTATGGTATTTTAAATAGTAGTGTTGCACACTATTTCTTCTTTGTGTTTGTGGGATACCAAAATTCGGTCCAGTGTCCGCATGATGAGCTGTGATAACGTAGTGTTTAATGTATGTAGGAATTACCAGGTTTTAGCTTTGCATTTCTGCACATGTAAAACTTAAACTGATGTTAAGGGACAAAGTGCATACCTTGAACTCAGATCAACTTGCTACAGGATTTTTACCACCAAGTCTTTTTTCCAACTACCTTTAAGTCTGGTTTTTCAGAAGGGCCAGGAAATCTTATTTCTGTAAATAAAATATAATGTTCATGGAATTTCATTTTGGTCACGGTTTGTGTTTTATGTTCCCATATCTGTGCCAATCATAATGGCATTTCCATCCATGGACTCTGTCCTTCCTTGGCTCGATGTGACAGGCTTAGTGGTACCTGTCACGGTTGTATTTCGGTGCTATCCTGACTGCGGACCTGAGCAGGCAAAGCTGGGGGATGCATAGTTCCAGGACACACACCTTTAATACCTGTGCTAAGGACACATCTTGCTCACCTGCCCCTCTTGTCTTTTCATGGTCAAGGGTTTTTCTTTTTTTCCAACTTTTCTACCATTTTAATGTGTTGTTGCTAATGATGTGACTAAAAGTGGATCCACAAAGATGAAGCAATTTATATATACAACTGCTAAAGTAAGGTTTCCCAGAGAATATGATTTTCCCTCCTTTTAACAAAATAATAACCCATCTGAACTTACAGCCTCTTATCTCTCCAAAAGAAATAAACATTTTTAGGCATTTCATACACTGGGGAATGTTCTATAGTTTGATATCCTGGCTCCTTTCAGAATATGCCGTAATGTGCAGCACCCCATACTTGAGACACCCAGAAAATGATGAGAACAACAGGAAACCGGCCTCTTTCTGTCCTGTCCTGTGCTTTAAGTGCTTTAAGATGAATGGCATTTACTACTGATGATTATGAAGCTACAGATTAATATGTGGGTTACTCCTGAAGAAGATAATTCTCATTTCTTAGTTCACTCCTGTGTGTTAGCTACTTTTATGGTTATATTGCAATAGCAGAATCCAGTTAAAATAGGTCTTACTATCTTTTTTGTATTTGTGGAGGAACCAGTGCTAATTCAGGTTCATACTGTGGCAGAACCAGAATTCCACCTGTCTGTGCTTCCTCCAGAAAAACATCACTCTCTCAACTGGAGAGTCCTCTAACTAGACTATTATAATAATGGATTAGAAAATGATTTTATGTTCAAAATCAATGAGGAAACCATGTGTGCTGAAGAATGTCAGGCAAAGAAAAAGATACTAGATGAAGAAAAATTTCAATAAAATTGTTTGTTCAAGGACATTTTCCCCACTGAAATGTAATATATTTCTCTAATGTCAAAATTCTTAGAAGAGCAAGACATTTATTTTAATTTAGCCAAACTTTAATGAGCATACATGATGTGCTTCTAATATTGTGATAGATGGTGAGACTCATTGAATCCAAAGTAGGATCACAGTAACCTGTGGAGGCTTTGCTTTCAGAACCAAGCCCCTGGGAAAAGGAAATTATACCTCAGATCTCCCAGGCAGGAAAACAGAGCTGCAGCACCATTGAATTCTGTAAATAAAGGCCTCAAAACTCATACTTCTCTGGGACTTAAAATATATATATATCCATAGATGTAATCCCTGCATCTTTAAGACTGTAACAAGGGTTACCCAAATTTGATCGTACTCACTAAAACTCGTTAACTTTTAGTGCTTTGGGCTAAAGGAAAAAATTAATGGGATCACATGATATTGTTATTAATAAATTAGGATCATCAGTAATTTTTCTGTATCATCCTTTTTCGTCAAACATATGCACAGTTTGAAAAATTGTTAAAAACAAGAAGACTAACCATGAAATGGCATGATGAGCAGATAAGCACCTCAACATAAAAGGTGCCTGTCCTGGTGTCTCTGCACATTCCAGCTTGGCCTGCTCAGGTCAGCAGCCGGACAGCACCAAAACACAACTCTGAGGGATGCTGCTGATCATTTGTTTTCCATCTTATGCAGCCTGTGTGCCCTATTCACAAAGTCATTATCTTCATCACTCAGAGTAGTACATATTTTTATTCGTTTATCCCCCAATAAACAAGAGTTGAACTAGCGTGTTGTACACTGACTATAGAATTATCTTTGACTCCTCTGCTTCATAATGTACATTTAAAAGATGAGTCAATCCTTCCAAGGCTACTTTCAAAATCTGTAGAGAAACTAATCATTCCTTCCACCTATACCACCCTGGCTTAAGCTGTCATGATGCATTGCCCGAATAATCTGCTTTACAACCTGCTTCCTTGCTTTTGCTTTTGTCTCCCTAAACAGTCTTTTTGCAACCAAATAGCCAGCAATCTTCAGAGCTTTTCTGGTCCATCTTCACCAACTTCTTGCTTTACCTAGAGAGTCAAATTCTAGCTCTTTCCCCAAACCTACGAGTCGTGTAGCATCTGCTGTGCTGCTACATTTTGGACCTCGACTTGGGCCACTCTTTTCCTATCTCACTTTACAGCAGCCGCAGTGACCTCCTAGCTGTTACTCTAACATAACCCACATATTTCCTTCAAGGTTTTGTCACTTTCCCTTCCCTCTACTGGAACACTCTTCCCCCAAGTGTTCATAGGGCTTACTCCACCAATGTATTTATACCTGCAGTCAAATGTCACCTCCTCGGAGCGCTTTCCCTAACACTGCCACATAAAACACCTCCTCTTATTCTCCCTTTATTTCCTTGACACCTCCTTTTATTTTCTTTATAACACCTGCAGTGCCCTGGAATATTGTGTAATTATTATTACTTGTTTTCATCATTCTCCATTACAAGAGATGATTGAGAACAGAGATATTTATTTTATCCACTGCAGTTTGTCTCATGTTAGCAAAAACTAAAATAATGCAGGACGTATGTTAATGAAATATTTAACATTAAAAGAAGTTCAAGAGATAGATTGTGAAGATTTCAAAAGATGAATACTGATGCATATTTTTAATGTGAATAAGGATATTTATCTAAAACCCCTTTTCCTATAAAGGGCTTTTTCTAAATAAAAGTCAAACGTCTGATGCAAAAATTATCTTTCATGCTAAGAAGTTTCTTTCAATAGGTGTTTTACACACTTCTCCATACAATTATATTTTTCATTTCAACCTATTCTTTATTTATGGGGATATCCTGGTTAAGCATTAAAAAGTTTTAAGTATTGCCTTTGTGCCCATAGCTCAGTAAGTTAGGGGGCTGGCCACATATACTGGGACTGGCAGGTTCGAATCCAGCCAGGCCTGCTATAGACAACAATGACAACTACAACAAAATAATAGCTGGGTATTGTGAGGGGCACCTGTAATCCCAGCTACATGGGAGGCGGACACAAGAGAATCATTTAAGCCCAAGAGTTTGAGGTTGCTATGAACTGTGACATCACAGCACTTCACCAAGGGCAACATAGTGAGACTCTGTCTCACAAAGAAAAAAAAAGTATTTAGTATTATAGGTTTGCTTAGTACAAATAATTATTTCTTATTATCTAAATAAAGTTTCTTTATAAAATATCTAACTTTTTAGGAACTTTTAAAGGAGCATAATGAGTATGTGGGCCCTGGTTAACTCTCTATGTACCCATTCTTGTAGATGTTTATTCAACCATTTCACATAAATAAAGTAAAAAGTCTATTTTACCACTCATGAGTCAGGATGTCCAAGTTTCACCGTCCAGCTCAATTTCGATAATATCTAAATTTGTCTTTTTATTTTTATTTTTTAGAAACTCTCTAGAAATTTAGAAATAAGTAGAATACAGCCATTTTTCAGATTTCCAGAATTTTAATAGTAATACTCTGTTGCCCATAAAGCTGTAGGTATATTTTGAACTGATTTTATATCAATCTTTTATTTTGAATGCTCATAGCTTTGACTTTGGCACAGGCTACAAGAAATACACTTTATAAGTCTCTTGCTCCCAAGTCTCTAAATTGCACATTCGGAAAAACTGTCTATTTCTGTGCGGAACATAGAGAGTGAATGCAAGGCTATAATTCACTTTCAGGTTTTCTGCTGATGACATAAACCACCAGAGCTTGTTGGTTTATGAACAGCAACAGGACACGGAGATTGAATTATAGCGTGTGTCAGGGATGAGAGGTGAAGAATTGGCATCCACTACCCAAAGATCATAGCTTCCTTCCTTTCAAATTTGAAACATGGAAAAACAAAGATTTTTAAACGTTTGAGAAAGAGTTCGTTTCTTAAGATTTTTATAGTTTATAAAAAGGTAACAACCAAGAGCAATTGGAGAAAACACCAAATCTTTCCACCAGAGAACATAAAACATAGAGATGATACAAGAAAGTCCACAGGCAGAGCTGGCATTTTAAATAGCTGAGATGCTTCTGAATTTGCTGAGAAAATTACCTTGTCTTTTTTCTAGAAGCAGCACCACGCAAAGCATTGTATTAGCTCATTCATTGTCCTAGCTTTTGAAAGTACTATGCTTATTAGTGGTGTAGGAAGATTTTTCTTTTTTATTCCTCCTGCCATTTGAGAGGAAGAGGAGAAGAGAGGCAGGGTAAGTACAAGATACAGCCTGCTATTTTATACAGGTAGCCGTTAGTCCATTTTTAGAGCGTTTTTTTACGTTTCAAGTTCCCACAAGGGCACAGCCTTCACATTTAAAACTGTAAGCTGAACTACAGTGTCATGTACAAAAAGACAGTAAGTTATGAGTAAAGAGAGTGCCCTAATTTGTTCCCCTAGAGGCGGCTCCCAAGGCAAAGGTTGTAGGGTGGGTATTTTATTGGAGAGTTATTGGAAATATGGGCAGGTGAGAAAAGAAATGCTACAAAAAAGGAAGGCAGCTCCCTCTTGGCAGATTAATAAACTTGAGTGGTTATTGGAGCACAGTCCCACAGGGTTACCCTGGGCAACGGTGTAAAGCAGTCCATTTCTGCTGGTGCCCAGAAGGGGTGAGGGCTGGGTTAGTATGACCTTACAATCTTTGGTTGCTTACTGCGCAGGGTGGAGGCAGGCTGCAATAACATACCCTAGAAGAAAGGTACTGGCAATTAGAAGTCAAGGTCAGAGGACTACAAATCAGTCTGTTTCAGTGTATGCTGTGGAGGGGATGGCTGGGGACGTTGGCACTGAGACTGGGAGACAGGCGGGCTTGATTCCTAGTCTCATCTTCCCTACTCCCCTGTAATGCAAAGGGGCACAGGCCCCAGTTTCCCTGCATTTCTGCAAAAAAACATGGTTAAGGCGGATTCTTTGTAAGGACCTACCCCTTATTATATTTTATAGACTTGGAACTTATCCATGTTATCAAATTGTAAAACTCCTTAGGGCCAAGCATGCAGGCCTGAGGACCCAAGGACTGGCTTTGCATCTACCACATGACTCAGAACACCGGATCCCGAAGTGTGGCACCTGGGCTGAGTCCTTCAGACTGAAGAACCTCGGAATGACCGCTGCAGCAAGGTCCTCTGACCTTCTCCTGCCCTTCTGTATCCTTTTCTTTTTGTTTTTTGGAAACGAGTCCCAGAAACCAGAATTTCTCTTCCCTAATGTGAGTCAGAGAATAAAATTCCTCTCTGGAAAAATAAGTCATCAACCCTATAAAGGTCACTCTTCCTTCTTTCTCTTTTGCACACCCTCATTCCAGAGGAGATCTGCTGTCTACCGGGGAGAAGCAACGCAACGCGGACAGGATAAGAAGAATCTGAATAGAAAGGCCTTCCAGGGTTCCCCCTTCAGTTACTGTTACATCATACTCCTTTGTGCAATCGCATTTCTACCTGGCTGTCCATTTTCATCCACCCTCAACAAAAATGTGGAGTTTCCTCTAGCTCTCTGGCTCTTCATTTCTAAAAACCCCTATGTCACATAAAACTTTGATTAAATAACTGTGCTACACTTCTGATTTGTTAACCTTCTACAACTCTCACTGAAGAAAAGTCCTGCCTCATCCTCCTTGCACACACCCCGCCTCCCCTAGTGGGTAAATGGCACCAATGTCCACCCACCTTTTTAAGATTCTGATTTCTTCCACCACACAACGATACATTCAAAGTCTTCTTGGTTCTGACACCGTAAGACATATCAAATCTGACCATTCTCATCATCTCCACTGTTTCTGACCTCACCCAAGTCACTGTGACCCCTGCCTGGCTTCAGAGGGGGCTTCCACTGTTGTTCTTTATAAAACACTCTTTAGAAAGCAATGAATATGCCTTGCAAAACACAAATTTTTTTATGCTTCAGGAAATTACTTTGCCAATAAAAGTAAAATCCAAATTCTTTATTATGACCCAGAATCTAACTTTCCAATATCATTTCTCCCTTCTCTTTTTTACTCCTTGTACTTCAGACACTCCAGCAATCTTTCCACCTCTATCCAGGACAGCCTTGTGATCTTCTCACTGTATGACTTGCCTAGAATCCATTTCTTCAGTCTTGGCAGGGTACGACTACACAGATCATTTCATGTTCCATCTTAAATTCTCACTCTTAATAAAGTTGTACTCCCAGCAATCATTATTTTTCCTATTTTTTTTAAATTTTCTTCCAAATGTTTAATATCATCCAAAATTTTTAAGTTTTCTATTCATTTTCTACTTTTTCTAAATGTAATTTCAGATTCACAAAAACTTAAGTTTACATTGACGAATTCATTTTCATGTCCTCCACACTTAAACTCAACAAGAAGCCTAATAATGGATGGACTCTCACTAAATATTTGTTCAGTGGATGGTTGCTTTCAGGAATGTCTGCTGATTTTAACTGAAGAGAACTCCTCATTTTTAGATATTTTCATTGATATCCTGGGCTTCAAGAAAATGAGACACAGTATAATTAGAATCAATTCATTATGGGAAGGATACTAAGGTGTCACTCTATAAAATTATCTTCATGGGGCACTGTGGTCAGCAGAATCATTATTTGGAAGCTCTGTGCATTTTTATAGTCCTATAAATATATGAGATTATATGACAAAGGGAAATTAAGGTTACAAATGGATTTAAGATCACTTATCAGAGGAACTTAAGTAAAGAAATTATCCTGAATAATGTGATTGACCAATATAATCACAAGGTTTCTTACAAGTGAAAGAGAGAAGCAGAAAAGACCAGGCCGTTGTGACTGTAGTAAAAAGGTGAACTGCACACCTGTACACCATGCTGATGTTCTGAGGACTGAGCAGGGGCCATGAGCCGGGGAATGCCGGTGGCCTCAAGACACTGTAAGTAAAAGGTCATATTGACTACTTGAGTTTACTCCAAGGAGACTTGTTTTAGACTTTGGACCTCCAGAACCACCAAATAATAAATATGTGCTGTTTGAACTGCTAAGTGGGTGTGATCTGTTAAAGCGGCCATAGAAAACAGATGTGAATAGTGAGGGCAAAGATACATCCCTGAGAGCGGAGAAAGCAGAGACAGAGGCCACAGCCAAAAGGGCTACGGAAATACCACTTCCATTGCAAATAGAATTACCTGTCTCAAGTAGTTCCGGTCTGCCATGGTTTGATAGAAGTGTTTTATGTTTAAATTTATTCTTGTCTATAGACAGATCATTGTAAGAGCTCTATTAATTTTTGCTCTTCCTATTTTACAAGGGAAGCAAGTGAGAGGCCAAGTGCTTTGTCAAAAGCTGCACAAGAAAATAAACAGCAGATTCAGCACAGAAAACTCTATGTGGTGTTTGGGGATCGCTATAATCTCTCCTTGAGTACTGTAGAAATATGGTACTTTGAAAATCGCTGTGAAACCAATAAGCCAATATACCAATGAAAATACATTGAAAGTTAAAGTAAAGAGAAAGAATGGCTTTGGTGTAATTCCAGTTTGTTTATATAATTAACATAGAGGTTATTTAATATGTTTATTCTTTTAAAAACTATTGTACTTTATTTGATACAAAGAGAAGTTGACAAACAACAGAAATACAGAAAAGAGGAGTCATTAAGATGAGTCACATAAACATTGGTAAAGCTTTCTCCATCACTCAATATGTAAGAAGGAACTCTAACGCAGAAACAGAGATGTCACATTTACCAAAAAAAAAATACAATTCTTTATTTGAGAGAATTACAATGACCGATTTTAGGAAAATGAGTTTATCCAATTCCTGATGCTTTGGTAGAGGGGTACAAGCTGCATCCTGTGGGCCCCATGCAGATTATAAGCGGAATTTTTTGCTTATCTATGGTGGTGGATATCACAAAAATTATGCATGGACCTTTTTTTCTTTCTTTTTTTTTTTTTTTTTTTGGTTATCACCTTTCTTTACTGTTTTCATTTTGAATGTGTGGCCAAGACAATTCTTCTTCTTCCAAAATGGTGCAAAAAAGCCAAAAGACTGGACACCATTGGCTCCACCCCAATCAATCTTATAGATTATTATTACTCTTCTCTTCAACAAATATTAATGCTTAGATTAATAGAACTTGATATGTTCTATGCATTATCTCTAGTTCTTACATTCATAATAAGTTCTAAATCAGTACTCTAATCGGTAAACTCAGATTAAAAATAGAAAATTTAAAAATGGTACTTTTTTCATTTCATCACACTCCTTTATCACCCATACACTTTCACCTAAAGAAAATGTGTCCCCTTCGTAGGTTCAGCATACAGAAAGAGAAGAGCTTCTTTGAGAAAGTGAGTAGCCAGGAACTTATAGTCATAAATTAATAAAATTTGCATTCTGTATTGCATACATATTTGTAGGTGTTTTGTGAACAGCTGCCTGAATTAAAACGGGAGTCCAGACAGACTTGAACAAATTGCTGCCATGTGACCCCAAATGCTGCACACACATCAGTGATGGCCAGCCGTTCTTTGCAAAAGGGCATCCCTCTGACCTTGATCATTTTTTAAAGTTGTAGCAGCACACAAGCCTTGCAATGCCAAGGCTTTGCTTTGTTTGGTTTTATGTTCAAAATTGATAATAATGTACCCAAGGAAAAGATAAGACGAAATAGAGACCATTATAGCCATAAGAGTTAAAGTAACCACCATGGGAAAGAAAATTGTTTCTTTGGAAAGAAAGAATTCGTATAGGTAGATTGGAGGAAGCAGAGAAAGAAACAACAGCCAACAGCCAAAAGGTCTCAAAAAAGACGCAAAAGACCCAAAAGAAATGGTGTGGGTAGGATTACCAGACAGATCGCAAGACATCCAGTAACATTTTCATTTCAGATAAGCAATGAATACTTTTTAGTTTAAGTATATACCAAATATTATGTGACAATAACCCTATGAATGTCCATTATTACCATTGGGTTTGGGGAATACTTATAATAAAAAATTATTCATTGTCTATTTGCAGTTAAAATTTAAACAGGCATCCTGACTTTTTATTTGTTAAATCTGGCAACTTTAGGTTTGGAAAATGGGCTAAAAGCACACTTGTATGGAAATGTGTAAGCAAACAGTTCCGGGTTTCTGGTGGAAATCCAAGAATCGCTATAATTTAAATTTTCCAGGCTCTGTAAAGGCAATAGCACACGCAGCAATATTTCAGAGCATCTCCTGGCTTTGGAGCTAGACAGACTTAACTTGGAGCCCAGGCTGCTCTGATGCATATTGTACCTGTGTGACCATTAAACAAGTTACTTACCCTTCCCTAATTTTGCTCTCTTCATCTTTAAAAACAGCTATGATAAACCCTTATCATATTAAATTCAATAATTTGCAAAAATAGCATTAAAATGTCATTGAGCAAAAGATCTGCAACATCTTAACACTATTGTCCATGGGCAATTCTAGTTTTATATTTTTTGCATACTGGAGAATAAATAATAGTTACATGATAGAAATAGCCATGTTGCAGATTAAACAATATTAAATCTTCGATGCATTAAAAATAAAAAAAAGCTGTCAAAGAGAAAAGAGACGGCAGGTTGATAGATACTTTTATAGGAAATTTTCCCTTAAAAAAATCTTTTTTAAAGGTTTTGCTTATTGCTTATTGAAAATGTTGCACAGGAAACCGACCATCAAGTGGTCCCCATTGAACTCCAGACCAGGCTTCCTTATACTCAGTACTGAGGCTAGTTTTGCTTTGAAGACCTCTGAGGGCCACAGCAAAGCACAGGAAGAGTTCAGGGCAAGCATGAGCTGAAGATGCTCAGATACTTCAGTTCCTGAAATAGAAACAGGGAAACCAGAGCTTGTCTGTCCCATCATGTATTTTTGATATTTTGAGCTTGTCAGTCCCATCTGTTCATTTTTGGTAACTTCTCTCCTAAGAGTGTCACCCTCCCCTCAGTGACATACTGGCTTCTCAGAATTTCATCCAAAGTGAAATATCCGTAATTGATCATATGACTTTCATTCCCAGAGAAAAAGCATTTTATGTTATGGACAGCAACCTTAGGTTAATTAAGCATTCTAGTCATGATGATGATAAGATTGCTGACATATTTTCAATATCAACTGTCATTATTCAAGCCAAAAGGAGAGCAGATGTTTGTTCAATAATACTCAGGTATGTCACAGATTGGTGCAGAACACCTAATATCTACCTTACACATAAAATCTACTATTGGAAAAATAGACTTCCTCAATCATTGCTATTGTTCTCAGATACAACTGTATTTTCTCGGTAATAAAAAGAGCTTTGTACATTGATCAATGGATGTTGCATTGAATCATGAAGAGCAACACTTTGATTTGATTGCAGTTTAGAAAATAATGGGAAATCTAAAATGCAGTCAGTCAACTATAAGGGAAGACACTTGATAGTGGAATGTGGAAGACTCCCCTTCTAGCCAAAATTCTGCTCTAATAGTAAATATAAAAATACCTGGACTTTAGGGTTTTAATTTCTAGTGTATGAGGAATCCGATTAAATTTTCAGTGTTTGGGGCAAGTAATCATGTTTTGAAAGTAGATAGAAATTGGTCTAACTCCTGGCTAGGGCTATCACCTGTTTTATGTTACTTAGACACTTGCAGTCTTATTTTTCTGTGTTGAAAAATGAGTATTTTAAGAGTATGTACTTTAGTGAGTTTTTCTGAGAACTGTAGATAAAATATTGATTGTGGTAATGGCATATAGTGAGAGCTTGAGAAGTAAGATTCCAATTTTTCTCTTTTTTCTTTTCCATACATGTGTCCACAGTATTTTTGGCCAGTTTAGCATATTCATGTTTCCTGTTATTGCTTTGCTTTAGATTTAGCACATATATTTATATTCCTATATAATTTACTTTTTATTATGAAATATCAACTGAGTAAGAGGAAACGTTGCAAATAAGTTACATTGTAAATAAGTTACATTGTTACATTTACATTGTAAATAAGTATGTAAATTGTTACATACAATAAGGTAAGGAACCCAGATAAATTAGGAAACTGAAGGATAGTTTACTGAAAGTGTACTAGAACCACTTGCCCATTTAGGAGAGTTAAGTAAAGGAGACCTATTTCTGTCTGGTTCAGAGATAGCATCTTGATCTTGGCATACGAAACTTGTAGGTTTTGTAGACTCAGAAATGATAGGAAGGCTATTATACACAGGGAAAAACAAAGCAGAGACATCACATTGGAAGATGATGTATCTAGAAATACACAGGGAATCATTGATACGGGCAGAAAGTCTGGAAAAACAGACTGGCAAGAGCTTTTGGAGAGCCTCTAATGGAGAAAGGATTTGGAAATGTTTTCAGCTAGCAATGTGAAATTATCAGAGATTTTTTAGCTTGGAGTGGGGAAGTGCATGACCAGAATTTTGTGTTCAGATCTTTGGTCTGGTTGTATCAAGTTATATACATTTGAGTCAAAACAGACTGGAGGCTGGGAAAGATTTTTAAAATGAGTGTTTTTGTAAGTTAGAGTAGACAATAATGAGTCTATACACTTCAGCATTAGAACTCACAATGCTGTCTTATTTAGCTAAGAGTGCAGGCGTCCATGGTGGGAATTTGGACTCCTGGGAATCTTCCATTTCCAAGTAGAGAGGAGAACTGTGGTTATTAGGGGTGCGGGAGGGAGGTTAGGGAGCTGTTGGGTAGGAGCAATGAGTTCTAGTGTTCTGTACCACTATAGGGTGACTATAGTTAACGCTGATTTATTGTGTATTTTAAAACAACTACAAGAGAGAATTTTGCATGTTCCCAATACAAAGAAATGATAAATTTTTAAGGTGATGAATATACTAATTCCCCAGATTTGATTATACTTTTTATACATATATCAAAATATCTCTATACTCCCAGACATATGGATAATTATTACTGACAATTAAATTTTTTTTAATTTAAAAAAGAAAGCTTACATAATAGCAGATAAATAAGAGAGTTAAAAACTCACTGAAATAAAAAAAAATGTCTTAATTAATTCAGGTTTCTATAACAAAGTACCACAAACTGACTGTCTTACATAATAAACAAGTTTGTTTCTCATAATCTTGGAGGTTGGAGGTTTCTGGTCAGTTATTCTCGCATAGCAGAAAGAGAGCCAGACAGCTCTTTGGGGTCACTCTTATTAGGGCTCTACTCCCACCCATGATGGCTCCACACTTATGATCTAATTATTTCTCAAAGATTCTACTTCCTAAGGCCATCACAGTCTACAAAAAGTGAGACCTTATTTAAATTAATTTTGAGATATTTATCACAATTCCTCAAGTACTCTTAATGCCTTAATTATCCCCCAAGATGATTTTCTTTCATATCTTTGGGCCTGTTGTTATTTGTTATTTTTTCTTTTGGGGGTATCCTTTTCTACACTCTTTCAGTGAAATGCTTTTATCCTCTCAGAAACAACTCAACTATTTCTCCCTTAAGGAAGTTTTCCATTACTCTATAAAATTATTTCATTTATTTATTCATTTTAATTTTTTGAGAATCAACCAAATACTAGGTGCCATTGTAAGTATATACTCATTCTTTATTCTCAAGGAGCTTTACATGTACTAAAGAAGACAGAGAGGTACTCTTTCATTAATTGACAAAATAAGTCTAACTTGAGTTCCTTCTGTGATCCAGGTACTACTCTTTTAGTTACTAGAAAGAAGTAAGAGAGAGAAGATTTTTAACTTAATTTACTTTACATATGTTATACCTTCAGGCTGATAGTGCCTAATGTAGAAACTTTTTACATATTCAAGTAAAATAAACTGTATCACTTGACAGTGGATGTTCATAAAATAGTTTAAGTTCAAAGTCCTTGAGTAGAGTATGTATTCTGGTTTACACAAGATGATTAGGAAAGATGTCTAGGTGGACCTTTTAAAAATCTAAATAATAAAATGGAATAAGCCATAACTAGAATGGAAGGAAAAGGTATACAGAAAGAGGAAATACCCAGTACAAATGCCCATATGCAGATTAGTTGGGTATGTTTAAAGAAAAGGGGTACAGTTATTTTTAGGACGATGGGAGAGAAGGATTCAGTAGGAGAACAGAGAATTAAGGATGGGAGCACTCAACTTAGAGGCTTTGGTGGAGAGTTTGGACTGTTCTAGTATAAAGAAAAGTCACTGAAGGGTGAAGTGACCAAGCAGCATGCTGCAGTCCTTAAATGATTCCTCAGGATGCTGTGCATAGGCTGAGCTTCTGGGAGAGAGTAAAAAGAGGCAGATTATTTGGAAGGCAATTACAGTTGTCCGTATAAAAGATAAGAATGTAGTTTGGACTTGGGTGCAGGCCTTAGCAATGGAGAGAAGTGGAAATTTTGTAGAAATATTTTTGAGACTGAACTTGAGAAATGATAAGGTGTAATCAGTAAGATTTGCTTAAACTGTGTGTATTGACGTTATAGCCACAGGAAGGGAATGTCGTAATAAGATAGATTTTGAGAATATTTGATAATTATTTGGGGGTTTAGATTATCTTGATATTTTTGTTAAAAATCTGAGTCCAATTTGATGATGATGAAATCCAGTTTTGGTGATGTCCAATTTCCTGTTAGAGATATAAGACTAGGGCTTAGGGAGTAATAAGGACAGAGATTGTACTTTTGATAGATATCAGTTCCATGTGTATTTATAGCCAACCTATAATTAACAAAGTCAAATAATGCAAATAGAGAGAAGTTGCCTTGTTGCCAAAACCTTGCATAAAACCATATACTTAGAGGTTTAGTCTAAGGGGAAGCAAATAGCCTGAAATGGAGTCTGAGAGCGAACCATTCCTGAAGAAGAAAAGCCATTAAGTTTGGCAACACCTAGGTGGTTGGTTGATACTGACAGAAATGGCTTCCCTAGAGTAGCGAGAAGAAAAGACTGTTTAGAGACTGTTTAGAATGAGATAAATATTTCAGTTTAAGATCAGAGACCTTCAGCAAGAGAACCAAAAACATCTGCATACTACAGCACCCTTCTCATGCAACCCATGTGTGGTCTTCATTGTGGCAATTTACTGTTATAATGAAATTAATTTTGGTAGGAAAGCAAGACTAGATGAGGTTACTAAGGAGTGGGTGATGAGAAAAAGGAGGGAGTAAGTATCAACTATTTTTTCAAAGAAATTTGATGGTGAGAAAGTAAAGAGTGTTTTAATTTGAGAGACTAGCAGAATAGAGGAAAGATAGTCTTCGAACTGCAAGAATTTAAGCATGCTACATGTACAGGTATAGGGCCTCCAAGCGGTATCATCAAACGCCGTAATTCCTTGCCTCATCAGCTATAGCAATTTCTTGCCCCATCTTTTTGCATCCATTCTTGTGTCTGTTTAATCAGTTCTCTAAAGTGCAGCCATCGTTATCTTCAAAGTGCTCAAATCTGATAAAGACATTTATCTTATCGTCCTTACATAGGATCAAGTCCAGTCATTAACATAGTAGATGGGACATTGCTAATCTTTTAGATTCTTTAGGCCTTAGTGTCTGCATCTTATCCTTGACAGTAATTTTCCTGACTCTTTGCCTTACTTTTTTTTTTTTTTTTTTTTAGTGAGAGAAAAAGAGTCTCACTTTGTCGCTCTTGGTAGAGTGTCGTGGCATCACAGCTCACAGCAACCTCCAACTCCTGGGCTTAGGAGATTCTCTTGTTTCAGCCTCCTGAGTAGCTGGGCATACAGGCCCCCACAATAATACCTGGCTATTTTGTTTGCAGTTTGGCTGGGGCAGAGTTTGAACCTGGTCACCCTAGGTATATGGGGCTGGCGCCCTACCCACTGAGTCACAGGTGCCACCCAGCCTTACTTTTATATATTTCAAAACTCCATGTGTTTTCTCATTTCTGTTCTTTGTCATGACCATTGTGTATTTTTTCTTTTTAATTTCCCATTGTAACTAAGAGCTGGTAAGCTGAATAAAGGGAGTGGGGGGTCATGTCAATTCTACACAAAGTACCCAGACCTTGGTAGAGAGATAATAAGATGCCCAGTAAATATTTGTTCAATAAATGAGTTTACAGTGTAAGAAGGAGGAGTATAAAGGTCAAGGCAGAATCAAGATGATGGAGGAGCCAGCACACAAAGGAATAAAGTGAATAAATGTGAGGTCAGAGCACAAAAAATACACCTGTCTGTCTTTTCAATATGGTAACTCTACCTGACTCCAACCATATGGGTAACTCTTATTTACCCTTTAAGACCCAAAACATGAGGTTTATCATGACTCTTTACTCCCCATTCTCATGCAGATATGAGTAGTCACTTTTATTATAATGATGTCGTTACACAGTTTTTTTAAATTATATTGACACCTCACGTAATGTGCACAGGGAAAGGGTGTATAACACGCCCCCTGGATGAGGGGCTCTTTTAAACCTGGAACTTTACTCTGGAAGTGAGAATAATGTAACCTAAAACTTTCTGCCCTCATATTAATCTGAAATTTTAAAAAATGGTGAATTTATTACATTATACTGTAAATTGTCCATGAATTGCTTCTGAATACCTTAATGACAAAGATTGCAACTTACTCAACTCTGTATCTACAAAATCTCACATAGACCTCAAGTTCAGTGAGAATTTAATTACATATGGATTCAATAGCTTTACTATTTTTACTAAAAACGACAATAATGACAAGATTGTATGTTGAAAATGGAGAGGACAAGTAAAAGGTCCAATACTTACAGAGGGTAGGAACAGTTTCTAATAGTAATTCTTTGGGATATGTTTAGCAACTAACTAGCTGTTACTAAAAGCATTTATGCGCAGCAGAGAATGAAGTTAGAATTGGATGTCATGAATATAAAATAGAATAAACTGGTCTAATTGTATTCACTAATACTTCATTGAACACATATAATTCATGATATTAGTTTAGATACCAAACATCAAAAGATAAATAATACGATATCTGTTATTTCTTCCTGGTCCTCTCTTCACAGTTTCCCTGGGAAGTTTTATCCTACATTGCTGCCTAACTTCTATCCTGCACGTGGGACTTTCTCCTTTCCAAGCACAGATTCCATCCTTGTCAGTGATAGCATTTCAGATTAGAGTGTCTCTGCTGCTAAAGTAATAATTCTTCTCAATCTGTTATGACATACATTTATGAAACCCTGCTAACTACTATTTCTCCTACTGATGTTGGATTTGTAGGTAAACAGTGTGAAATTATCTGTCAAGTAGAGAGAAACTGGAGGCCAGATCCCACGGCGAGACTCCATGTCATAATATGCAAGCCTGTGAGAGCTACAATCTAGAAAATGTATCGTCGGTCTCCAGTGATCGTGCCAGCCTCCTAAAGCTGGATTTCTTGCATATCCATATTGAACTTTTTATACCCTATTGAAATCAGAGATTTCAGCTCTCCGCCTACAATCATGTAGCTTCATCATGTCGCCCCACAAACTCAGTCTTGGTAGGAGAAAGCAGTTAGTAGGGTTTCACAAACATACAGTATAGTCTTTTAGTTAAGAATTGCTTAGGATAAAGGAATCTCTGTCTAACATAACTATGATTGGAATGCTCCACCATGGGTTCTGCATTTGGTCAGGAGCCAGGGGAGGTGAGACAGGAAATGGAATCCAAGATGAGCAGAGAAGGATGGAAAGAGAAGTGCTGAGCAGCTCCAACAGAAGTCGGAAAACAGCATGGGAGGTTATGGCTCGAAAGGGAATTTTTAAACAGATCTTAAAAATTTTAGGCTTCATGTTTAACTCTGGTTTAAAAAAAAAGTTGTTAAAACACAGCAGGGTCTCTAATGTGTTATCTCATTGAGGAAACCAGGGATAGTCTAAAATAAAATGTCGTTGAGGAAAGCTTTTGGGCAATCATTATGTGTGCAAATAATGGAAACAAAATATATTCACTGATTTCTTCTTTGATGGAAATGACAAATACAGATGGACACAAAAATAGTGGCTCTGCACTCTGAATCTGAGCTTGCTGTTTAGCCGTGTTAGAAATGTTATGTGTGAAAGTACGTCATTTTCAAAAATCTGCAGAGCTGTGGCAGGGTTATATTACAGAGCCAGAAAATGTCCTCAGAAACAATCAAGACATTTATTGCTAGAGTCAACAGATTTTTGGAGACGTTTTTGGAAAGGTGTAAGCTTTCATTATGTGTTCCATCTGAAGCACATATGCAATTTTTGTTAAACGGATCAAGAAAATATATGACCAATCTGTGATATCAAACTTTCACTGAAGATGCATACATGAAAGGTAAGTAGGCGAGTCACACTTGACCTTGTGGACAGGTGGAGTGTTTTCCTACTGAAGTGTCTCCTTATAGAATGCTAATACAAGAATTAATGTACCAGAGGATGCATGGATGTCTCAACATTTCCGTGTTTGTTTTTAAAGCCGTAACTTCCAGTATGGTCAGTATGACAGGACTGACAATATTTGGGACATGAACGTCATGTTGTAAACAGTGATTTAGTGGTCACTTGGGGTTTCAAAAACCTATCTGTTGGAACAAAATAAAGAAAAGAAAGAAAGGATTCACCATGCTTGTCAGATTCAGGCAGTACAAACCCCCACAGAGGTCATGCTCAATGTTCTGAGCAGGAAGGAGGGAAAGTAGGGGACAATTCTAGTCCAGGAGTTCACATCTCTATTCTCAAAAGGGAATAGAAAAATTTATTTCAATATCAATATTCAAAAGGTACAATTACTTTGTACTTTGGAGGCTAGCATGGCCAGCAGGAAATGATGATAAATCTACCAGATTTTGGCTGAGACAGGCTTTCATAGAACAGGACAGCAGTCCACTTAAGGGTTTTGGATACGAAGCATAGGATCTGGCCTCCACTTCTTATCTCCTGGGCTGAAATTAGACAGAATAGAGAGTCAAACTTCTCAGGGAAACAGTGAAGCAGGAACTTAGGGAACAAGTCAGTGAAATCATGAAACTACATACAGCAGATATCACACAGAAAATTTACCAGATGCTGTTTATGTAAGTACCCAGTGGATTATAACCATGAAAGGCACAGAAAACATTAGTGGTATAGAAGCCTTACTATTGTAGACATGAATCAGTAATGGATGAAAGATGGTGGGAAACGGAATTAACTGGTAGTAAGAATCACAAAATGTACCATGTGACACTCATTGTCGTAACATCCTACTTTGTTATTTTGTAATACCTTTAACTCTAGAAGGAAAGCAAAACATAATTCTCATCTAGCCAAAGAGGAAAGTAAGGTGCAGAGATTTCACTTCAGTCACAGTAGGATAGCTGATATAAAGAGAACTCCAATTTTGAACCTAGACCTGTTGACCAGATCTACCAACATCCATGCTAAGGAATGAACCATGAACCTCTGCTCCCTTCTTCTGCCTAGTTTAGCTTTTCTCGGTTTAGATTATTAGTGAAGCTGAATCAGAAAACCTTGAGCTAATTGTTGCCATCCAGGCTAGCCTAAAAAGTCAATTTCAACACAAGGGCAATTTTAACACAAACTCATCTCTACCCATTGTAAGCCACCATTTCTCTCCACTTAGCTGTGAAATAAGGTATTACACAAGCTACCTTATGTCTTAAAATGAGTACATTTTATGAAGAAAAGTTGTTAGAAATTATTTAACATATTTAGTTAATAAACACTTTAGCATTTGAGGATGCAACTTCACACATCATCCCAATATATACTAAAAATTTAATATATTATATATGTAGATGAATATTTTTGCTCAGGGCACAAAAAAGTAATTAGTCATAAATTCGCATTAAAGAACCAATTGTTAGGGAATAGGAGAAAACCTGAAAATGGAAGCTAAGTCATAAACAGGAATGGATGCAATGTTAAAAGCTCCTCAGAAATCAATGGGAACACAGTGAAAGGTTAGAACGGGAACCATCTCAAAAACAGGAGCAAAAAGGCAAATAGCAGACATGAAGTCTTTTCCAAAATTGTCACTTGGTGAGGAACTAACTGAAATAGCAAGAGAGCAAAGTATCAGAATATGGGAGAAATTGGATTTTAAGTGGTTGATATAGATAGAACTGTTAAGAGAACACTCCAGGAAGGGAGTAAAACATTGAAGATCTTAATAAAATTGAAAGGAAGACACAACAATCTTTGTGAGAGTTTTGGATGGTACAAATTGAAGAGGCGAGTGAAGGGAGATTTTGTAGTTGGAAATAATCCAAAGGAAAAGTGCATATAATAATGTGCTTGGACATGGCTATCAAATGGATTTTCAAAAAGGAGTGGAAGTCCACACCACAAAAACTTTAAATTAAGTTGTTGTATGGATGTATCAGCTCAAAAGTTGAAATTCAGAGTAATTTTCAGAAATCATGAAATCTAAAAGATCTACAGGCCTCTGCACTGCCATTGGAGAGGATACATTTTTTGCAAGGGTTCTCGTGACGTCCTTTTAGTGGTGGGTGTGTTTTTCTACATATTGTCTGTGTATCTCAGGAGGGGGATGGAAAGGTGCTGAAACAGGAAGGTGAAAGAATACAGAAATATATATATACACACACATATATACATTCTCTTTTGCTTAATCATATTTCACTGTTACAAAGTAATTTTAATGTGAGAAATCACTCATAAAACATACTTTAGTCAAGTTAAAACAATATAATTCTCAATATGATGTAAATGAAGGGTAGTAAACACCCACTATGTTCAAGCCTTAATTTCTATAATTTTGTTATTGCAAAACACCAATTCAAGACACAATCCCATTTCCATGAGCAACTGCTATCTTGGAACCTACTAGTTCCATGGCATATTATCCCTTAGCGTGAATACATCTTGTAGCCATTTCTCAGACTCAGAGATTAAACATCTGAGATTATTTTACCACTTAAAATTTTATAGTGCTTTGCACTTTTCTGGGAACAACATTCTTATTTCTCAAATTTTAAAAGTCAAATGGACATGGGTGTTAATCTGAGCATGATCATATATACAAGTGATACTATTAGACTTTATCCTTGTTCATTCATACCTGTGCATTCTGGATAGTATTTTTTATGTGAGTTTAGGCTTTTGATATGGCATGTATTAGAAAATCAACATACTTGAAATTAAAAATAAGAAAATGTGTTGGTTTATGTAATGGAAAATAGAAGTAGGACCAGCTTCAGAGTCTGTCGTTTTGGTGATTCAATAATGGAACTGAGGATTAGCTTCAGGACATTCCCTTCTTTTCTTAGCATCTTTTGGTACCACAAGGTAGTCATCAACAATTTTCAGGCCACCCATGTGATTTCTAACCCAGATCCAGAAAGAGAAAGTGAGAGGTCACACCTTTTCGTTAACCATTGACCAAAAATTTCAAGCTCCTTGGATCAAAGAATGTGGAGGCCATTCCCCAACTATCAAGCTAGTACATGATGTTGGAGGCAACATTCCCCACAGGATGCTTGGGGTGTGGTTAGGAATAAGAAGCAAGAAATGCCAAACACATCAGCATTAATAAATTTTCACAGCACCTAACTACTTCAAAAGTTTGTTCAAAGGATTATAGTTCTCTTATTCAATTTTAGAACACCTAATTCAGAAATTAACAAATAATATATATTCAATTAAAATCTGCCTTATGGAAATGTTTACAGTGAGAATTGAGTGAATCAAATATCTGCAATATAAGCTGAAAACTCTCAAATATTAGTTTCTTTTGAGTTTACGTATAAGTACACTGTGTTTCAGGAATATTAATTTAGTAGTTTTCTCAATATGACTCATTGATTAACAATGCAGAGGCTAAAATTTAATTTTACTTATACAATGATAGTGATTCCTAGTTTTAGAATATGAAAACTTCTTTTGCAAAATAAAAGATATGAATTAATCATGGCTATTCCCATAATGTGATGTTATGTGTTTGTGTATTTAGCATCTCTGAGAATACAGAAGACAAAAATAATGTTTTAAATAATACTCTTTAAAATAATGTGTATAACTAATAATCGTAGAAGAATTTATGAGTTGTTCTTCATTGTACATGTGTCAAAGTTCTGCTCATTAATGTGTGCATATGTGTATGTATTTATGCTTATATGTACATATGCAGATAGAATTAATGTATTAATGACTGTTTAAAGAATTAAACAGTTATTATACAAAAATATGTGTTTTTAGTAGCACACAAGTTTATAACCTCTGATTTCTAAAATATGAAGCATGTATTTATACATTAAAGGAAAATGAATTAGGCAAAAATGGTTACAAAGCATATGAATTCTTTCTTACAATGTAACACAGTAAGTGTATATGAAATTTGTAATCAAAGGATTGGAAACCACTGTCCAAAATTATGATCCATTTTATCTACTTAAGAATTTTAACTATGCCTTTTACATCTCTATATCCATATAAAACAGAGTATACATAAATTGTTTTAAAGTTTACACATTGTGATTTATGAAATTATATATAAGTACATTTGTACTGTCAAATATGTATATGAAAATAACAATAAAATGTCTGTTGATTATTTTGACTCAATTATAGCAAAAAATCCAACCATGTTTAAATACTTAACTTGTCTCAAAGAGAAGTTGACCTATCCACTTTTCAGTGGGGTATTTAGTGTCAATGAGATAGCCCCAAATGGCTCTGATAACTTTCTTTATTTCTGACCTGTCAGTCTTATAGATTGCAATACTGTGAGCTAGTTTTTCCCTCCTCAGGACAGACTATATCCAATATCCAGGGTCCTGTATGATGCTTACCAGTATATAAATAGGTGGCATTTCAAACCGATTGTGTGTGTGCAGTGAAGAGAGTCTTACTATTCTATGCTTTTGTCCCCACCATATTTGATGTGCTCTCAAAAATAGAATTCTGAGGAAATTCATTTTTAAGTTTTAGATAAATGATTAATGTCAACCTGTTCAATAAAGTTGAATATATTTTTACAGTGATGCTCAACAGTAGGTGATTTGTCCCCCAAGACACAGTGACGATGTCTGAAGGTACACTGGGTTTCCACAATGGAAGTGCATTACTGCACCCCCAGTAGGCGGGGCCAAGGACGCAGCCAAACCTCCCTCCCCAGCAATGTATGGGGTTATCCAGTCCAAACTGCCAAAAATGCTGACATTAAGAACCTCTGGTTTATTATGCTACTCAGCATTAGGACTCTGAAATGACTACCTAACTCTGTAAAGTTATCAGCTGATGTCACTGTCCTATACTTAGAATTCTTCAGGAAGAAAATGAGCCAACATATTCAGAGGAAAAAAACCTAAAATGTAATTTTTTATCTATCTGCCTGTACACATACACATTATTAACATAACTTGAAAATGGAACATATTTAATTGCGAACTATAATATTTTGTTTTTCTTAAAGTTATTAACCAGCGAGTATGATCCACTAAGATCTAAATTTGAAGGGCAGAACTTTGCCAGTTTTGAAGGTTTTAGTCCATAGGAACGTCTGTGGATCTAGGCATTTTTGTTAAGATACAGTTGTTTTTAAATTGTCAAAGATCATTGAAGAGGTAAATATCCAACATGTTCTTCTACCAACTGCCAGTTGCAAAATCTTTTTAGACAAAAACACAGATAGCATAAAGAACAACACTATATCTCAAGGGGGTGGTATAAGTCTATAATTCCTGTGAGGGTGCATATAATGTCATAAATTGTAGGAGCAAACTCAAGCAGTTTAGTCACAGGAACTCTGAGATGAAATTACAGCTTTTAGAATCCCCTGAGAGGATATTCTTTTGATAGAATGGAAACTTTAGTTGTTTAGAAATACCCCGCTCCCTTGGCCCCAGAAAAGTACAATAGTCATTTGAAGATTGAAAAACACTAGCCTGGTATCTGAAAAGTACGTCAGACTGATCATAAGAATAATAGAAAAATTATATTGAAGTCATTTATGGTATCTACTAAATACAGTACGGTATTCTTTGTAAAATGAGAGTTACAAGAGACACCTACGTAATTACAGCTATTAGAAGAGATTTTACAGGTGTAAACATAAAGAAACTAAAATACATACTGCTAAAACTGAGCCAGCTTTGCGTTAAATGTATAAAGGACCTTTACAGCCATATGAGAAGATATGTTCTTTACATTAAATGTAAGTAGCTAAATAAGCAAATGCCTCAGATTATACAGAATAAAATTAAATATCATGGAGGGTTGAAACAGCATAAATTTCATAAAAATATCATAATTGTAGACATACTTAAATTTTGAGAGTAAGAACCTACGGGCATATTGTTCGATGCTAAAGCTCTTGAATTCTATGTGAATTACATAATGTGAACATTAGCAGAGCCAAACTTCCCCTCGATGTTAAGTAGCCTACTAGAAAGATAAGTTTGGTAAAAGTTTTAAGCAGATAATAAATACAAGCAATAAATTAATTTTAAACAGATAAGTATAAGTCATACATAATATTTTATTGCTGTCAATTAATATACTCATAATCCTAATATAGTCAATGTTTATAGAACCATATTATAATTATAAAAGAAGTACATAACTTGATATTAGAAGATCCTATCTAAAACAGAACAAAATATCAATTAAGATTCTAAATTTATTTTAGTTAGTTTTCTCATTTTTCTTAGAAAGAAATAAAACCAAAATGTAATTAAAAAATACAACATTTTGGGTGGCACCTGTGGCTCAAAGGGTAGAGCACCGGCACCATATGCTGGAGGTGGTAGGTTCAAACCCAGCCCCTGGCCAAAAACTGCTAAATAAATAAAAATTAAAAAAAAAAAAAAGATACAACATCTAAGGTGACCAATCCACACACTTGTTTCATACCAAGTTGCCTTACCAATCTGCAAATTTTGAAGGTTTTCTAGAAGCCAAAATGTCTAATAAAGTTCAAACAATTTGAGCATGCAAATTACTTTTTAAAAACTGTATTCATATAGTTCACATAGTATGTTTGCACATACTTAAAGATAACTTTATGTGCATGTGTGTGTGTGTATAAAGATACTTAATGACTAGTGAGTGGTCAGCATAAAGAAAGAAGGTCGCAGAACACTTGAGTTACTAATAGGGAGCAAAAACTGACCACTATTTGATTTAAATATTGTCAGCAGTCATATTTTTATAACGGCAACTTCATTTGCTCCAAAACAAAATTGATTTACTTTGACTAACAAAGTTTGAAGATGTTTATTGCTTATTTACAAATATCTAGACCATTGTCATCCTATTTATTTTATTTACCATTATATTTTAAATTGCTAGTAATTGATAAGCCATTGACCTGTCTTTCAAGGTGTGACTTTTAAACATAATCAATATCATCAACATAAATAATAATAAAAGTCCAGGTATTACATTTTGCATAAAATAAAATAAAATATATTTTCTACATTATTGAGGGGGTCATGTTAATAACATAGTTATGCAAGAATGAATAAACAATGCAATTGCTTCAAATGACTTTAATTTAGAATCTTAATGAATTCATTTGCAAGTTCTAAATATCTTTTTGATCCGGAGAGCCTGGCAAATGAAAAAGAACCTCAAATGGTCTTCAGACTTTTTTATTTTAGTAAACTGTAAATACATACAATTTCAAAAGTTCATAGGTTTTCCAACTTATTATTCTTCAGATTATATAAACAAAAATCTAGCATCTATTATAAAAAACATTTAATAAAAGAAAGTTTGGGTTTTTTTTAAATTTTCTTTTGTTTTTTGGGAGGCAGAGTCTCATTCTATTACCCTGAGTAGAGCACCATGGCAACATCGTCAATCACAGCAACCTCATACTCTTGGGCTCAGGAGATTCTCTTGCCTTACTAGCTGAGTAGCTGAGATGACAAGCTCCTGCCACAACACCTGGCACATTTTTTGATTGTTGTTTTCGTTTTTTTCCCTGTTTTTAGTAGAAACAGGGGTCTCATGTTTGCTCAGGCTGCTATTGAACCCCTGAGCTCAAGCAATCCACCCAACTCAGGCTCCCAGAGTGCTCGTGGTACAAGTGTGAGCCACCATGTCATCCCAAACGAAGATATTTTAATCTAGAAAATATAATAAAGGTTAAAAAAAGGTGTAATTTTGTATATGGAGACTGAGTATTTCTTTTGAGGACCCACTCATTTTGCTTAATGAGATCCTATTAGATTCAGCTACACATAACAATGGAAAAACCATCTCTCTCACACACACACCACAAATAGTGATTTTAAGTTATGAAAATGCACTTTTACTGTGGACACAGTCCAGGGGTGGGCATTCCATGTGTGTGACACAGTATTCTTCCCTTCGAATGCTCTCTCACTAAACTCTTACCTGAGACCACAAAAGAAGTACTACTTCACATCAAATATCACATATGCAACAATTATCACATTTGCAGTTTATACTATAGAGATATTAAGAGCAAACAGTACCTGCTTTTATCAAGGGGATGTCTTGGAAGTCTTATGTAACACTTCCACTGTCACATCATGAGCTAGCATGTAGTAACATGGCCACATCTAGCTCTATGGGAAACTAAGAAATGTAACGTTTGTGAGTGGAAGAGTGCCCAGATAAAAACTGAGAACCCAATACTAATGAATGGCTGTCTTCTATTTGGGAATGGATACAAAGATGTCATTGAACAACATTGGATCATGGAGTTTTGGAAGCTCTTACCTAAAGACTATCCAAGGACTCTGATCCAATTTCAAGAAGTATTACATAGTGGGAAGGGTGCTGGCTGGGACACACATATGGAGACGTGTGGGACTTTGAACTTATTATGCATTTTCTGGGTCTTAGATTCTTTACTTGCAATGTGAATGTGATATTTAATGTAACAAATTGTTCATTCAAGAAATTTATATTGTTTATTGTGTGGTAGCTGCTTCCTAAATATTCTATATAGTAAGCAGCTGTATTTCTATCCAAAATAGAAGCGTAAATATTGCATAACAGGGGAGAATCTATAAGTCAATAATCACTTCTTTCTAAGTCTGAAATTAAACAACACAGTCAATTTAATATAGCTTCAGGAGAAAGGTGTTAGAACTCAGCATGCGCCCTTAAACTCTTAAATGGAAGAAAATATAAGACATCTATTTGAGAGACAAAATTCCTCCCAATTAACTTTGATATAGCTTAAAAGTGCTTAGCCAACTTCAAACCTTAGTTAAGCTTATTTTGAGAAAAGGTTCAGGTTCACTTTATTTTTATTTTAATTCAAATAGTGTTGTGTTTTTCAGTGCAAGTGATATCACCTTTGTGGATTTTCTATGTTGGAGTGCCAGTGCAGGCTGTATAAATTTCCTCTAAGAACCACTTTTGAAAAAGGAATTTGCAATCCTTTTTGTTCAAAAAAACGAAAACTGAAAAATAAAATCTGAAGCTCCATATTAACATAAAATTTCTGATCATAAAGGCATCACTCATTTAAAACAAAGTCCATAAATGGGGTGGTGCCTGTAGCTCAGTGGGTGGGGTGCCGACCTCATATACTAAGGGTGGCAAGTTCGAGCCCGGCCCCAGCCAAACTGCAACAAAAAATAGCTGGACACTGTGGCCAGTGCATGTGGTCCCAGTTACTAAGGAGGCTGAGGCAAGAGAATCACCTAAGCCTGAGAGCTGGAGATTGCTGTGAGCTGTGACGCCACAGTGCTCTACCGAGGGTGACAAAAAAAGTTAGTACAGTGTAACATTTCAGTGTTTTCCCTCCACTCTGATGGTATGGTTTTATTTTTACTATTATTACAAAATAATGTCATGTTGTAAAGTAACCTTATAGCTCTTTCAAATTTTAAATTCACTTATGTAATTAACCATCATCTAGCCTAATGCTCTGTATTAATATTAATTTTCTGATTATTAGCTTTTTCTTAAGTTGTTCCATATTCAAGGAAGCAATAAAATCATTGCTTTAGTGCTGTCTTAGGTGTTACTTTAGCTTTTAAAAGAATGCACAATGCTCTAAGATTTTCATAATTACTTAATACTTATTTACCTAGATTCTCAAACACATAAAATTATTTTTGATATTATCTGGAGCTATCACCTTTTTCATGACATTAAAGGAAATTCCACAGTTATTTTTTCCACATAGTAATAATGTAAACTAAAATATCTGGAATTAATTCCGTATGTTCACTTTATATTATGTTACATCATTTTTGTAAGTACTTTAGGGATGATTGAATTAGAATCATAGAATTAGAAGATTTTACAGGTGCACATCTAAGGTTTCATTCCAGATGTGAAATATAGTTCTGTGAAGGAAATTGCACATTTTAATAATTTATTTAAAATTAGTGAGACTTAATTGTTGTTTTTTATGTGTCCTTCTTTATATCTCTGCAAAAATACAATGCTATAATAAAAACGTGATGTCTAATCCTGAGTAAGGTTCTAACTGAGAGATTCTGGGTCAATAATATGACTTCTGTGTAATATCATTACAATTTTTTGTTCCTTTATAAAGTGACCAGAAAGAGTAGAAATTTTTAAATGTAATCTAAGGAACTCTTGCTTTTTTAGAATATAAAGGGGTATTACTTAAATATGTGTTTTGTGATGAAAGAAATCTCAGAAATTTAGAGGTAAAGTTAAATTAGCTTTTTCAAATCTAGTAAGAAGCTGCAGAGTGCTTCGTATATGCCAGCATGAACAAAAAATCTCTGCGATCAAGCTGTTAATAGTGTGCAAGATTTTTCAGACATATCATATTAGTTTGCTATGGCTGTTCAGATTTAAGATTGCTTAAAACAAAATAAACTTATTCCTCCAAAGTTCGGGGGACAGAAATCCCAAATCAAAGAAGTATTAGGGGCACTCCCCTTCCAGACTCTCTTGGGGAGTAACCTCCTTTGCTGCTTCTAGTGGCTGCAGTGCCACAAGTGCAGTTTCTGCTGTCACATCTTCATGACTATCTTCCCTCCATGCCTGGGTCTTTATGTGGCGTTGGCCTCTCTCTGTCTCTGTACAAATTTCTCTGCCTTTGTAAGGACACCAGTCACAAAGGAAGATGGTAATTCTAATGACCGTATCTCATCTTAATTATACCTGAAAACACTCTGTTTTCAAATAAAGACACATTCTAAAGTATCTGGGGTTAGGACTTCAACATATCTCTTAATTCAACCCATAACCCATGTCCAATGTTAAAACATTTATTTGCAAAGACTATACTGGGAGCTCTGTTCCTTTGACCACAGTTTTGAAAGTGCAGGATTGGGTTAGTGCTTCTTGTAGGAGTCCACAGACTGACAACTGTTTGTGAGGTATTTCACCCGTCCACCATGAGATGGCTTGAAATTGAGAGCAAATATTTCATAAACATGTGTAAGAATGGGTCAAATTATTTTAGCTTAATTCTCCCTATGAAGCTAGATTTTTCTGCTCATGTTGGGTTAATAAATATGGTATTTCTCTGGCTATACAGTAACTCTCACGTAAAAAGCTGAAAATGCTGAACAATCTCACACAAGTTAACATTATGTATGCAAAAGGTTTGGGATGATAAATATGCATATGGCTAAAGACCGCTTTGCAGGATTTATTACCGGTTTCTTTCTAAAAGAGAAAATATGAGCTTTCAACCGCTGTCTATATAATAAGAGAAAGAGCCCGCAGAGAGTAGGATGTGTCGTGGTTTAGACCCAGTGTAGACTTTGAAAATCTTTGTTCTTAGTAATGCTAAGAGAGGCATCAATGTGGGTGATAAGGTATTTAATCATCAATGTGGGTGATAAGGTATTTAATTCTGAGAGGTATGAGGTGGTTATACACTGACGCCTGCAAGAACAGTCCATAGAAAGTGACAAAGATGAAGACTGTTTAACAGAAAAAAAACCAGAAAGAAAGTTCTCTGATAGCTTTCTATTTTTGTAGTTTCAGTTTCTTCTTAAGGCTTGTCTGAATCCCTGCTCTTGAGGTCCATGAGACACGCTTCCGTTCTAATAATAAAAGCACCTTTTTGCTTAAGGTAGTTTCTGTTATGAGAAATCAAGGAAGCGTGACTCAAATACTATTTTCCATATGTCACTTCATTCTCAACACTAGGGCAGCTCTGCCTACAGCAGCATTTCTCAACCTCAGTATTATGGACCCTTTGGGTCTGATCATTCTTTGTTACCTGTGATGTTTAGCTGCGCCTCTGCCCTCAACCTTCCAGGTGCCAGAGTGCCCTGAGTTGTGACAATTTAAACAGTTCCCAGACATTGCCAGATTCCCACCCCTGGATGGGTCAAAATCGTCTCTTCTAGAGAACCATTGGTCTGTAAGGTGGGCTTAATTATAACTCGCAGTGCCATAGCAGACTCCATTCATATGGCCTTCTGCAATTTTTTTCTTCACTTCATTATGTTGGCGGCTCCTTCCTGCACTTATCAAAAGCCATGTAATTCAACAAGGCTGCCTGTTTCAAACTGGTTTGGCCAGCTGTCTTCTCTGCAGACATTTTTAGACTTCTCAGAATGATGAGTCCACAGAACCTCCCTTGAGAGTTCCTATACTTGATTCTCTGCTCTGTTTCCCAGCTCTCTAGGCTCCATTGCTTTTGATTTTTCATCTTGCTCATCATCAGGTTAGGAAAACTTCCATCCACTCAACCCTTCCATGGTGATCCACTGGCATATACGCAAATCGTTCTTCTGACAGTGGACACACACCTGCTCTCCAGACTGTCCAAGGTCTAGTGAAGGTGCTGGGTCTCTTCACAGATGCTGGAGTCATACAATTGTGCGGGGGGTCATTTGCCTATTACTCTACCAGACTATCTTCCTCATCTTTGCCATCATCAGGATGGCTACAAAGTAGAGTAGGTTATGAAATTCCCCAGCTTAGGAGGTAGAACATATGCAACCAGTCAAGGTTTCTAGAAAGTCAGAGAGGGGAAAAGAGAAACTTCCCGGGGATATACTCTCCTCCCTGGCCTCAGCAAGCCTTGCACTGGAAGGGTGTTGGAACTACTGGGGACACTGCCTCTGGGACATCCACTACTGTATTTATTTAGCAAATATCTATTGAACATCTGCTACATGATTAATAACATGCTAGGATTTGAAAATACAGAGATTAGAAGAAAGGATGGTAAAGTTCTTGACTTCACAGAACTTATATTCCCTAATTAGAGTGATATATCACATCTAATAGTATTTAAGTAAATAACAAAACTCACCTAAACTCATGAGCAGAGCTAGGAATAATCTGTATTTTAGATAGCCACATGAAGATTTTGAAAAGACCATTCCAGGAAAACAGAACCACAAGGGAAAACCCCCTAAGGCATTCTCAGTGTGGCTGGAGCCTAGTAAATGGGGGGCAGAGTGATAGGAGGTGAGCTAGAAGAGGCAGGTAGGAGCCAAGGCCATGTGAGAGATGTGGGTTATTCTAATTGCAATCAGGAGATGTGAGAGACTTTGAACATGTTGCAGCAGAAAGAGAATCACATTGGGGAATAGTTCATGTACTCCTGACTGGTTTTCCCAGAGTGTCTCTGGGTCCTTTCCTGCACAATGGTCCCCACTGAAATACTTGAGCATCTTATGTCATCTACAAATCCCCTGTGTTCCCAATATAGATAGATCCTTGACACTACAGAAGAGGACTTCATGTTAACATTGACCATGCTTGATGAGATAATATTGAAGGTTTATTTGGAATTTCTTATTCATATATAAATCTGCCTGAAAAATATGAGAAATTGGCTTGCTTTTGTACCAGAAGGTGAAATATAAATAGATAAGAACAGGAAACAGGATAATAGTTCCTTAACTGGTTTTACAATCTAGTATTTGCATTTTTGCCTTTTTTTTTCAATCAATAAAATAGACAGTATAGACACCTTGTCTGGATAAACTATGCACTATGTTTTATACCAAAAATAAATGGAAATAGCTAAACAGTATATAGGTCTTTTTTTTATTTAGTTCTAAGTTGTTTATCAATTATCTTTTTGATACAAAGATTATTTTTAAGTTATTGAGTTTCCTAGTGTATATATTTAAACTATTCTTTCACTTTAACATAGTCAGTATAACATTAATACTTCGGAATATCCTGCATTTTCTTTTTTCTTTTTTTTTTAATAATTTTATTGAATCATAATTATGTACATTGGTGCAATCACAGGGCATGATTCATATACATTCAGAAATATTTTGATCGTACTGTTACAGATATCCTTCATGGCATTTCCTTGATCACTATATAA
>CAUYON010130842.1:0-13389 GCA_963573935.1 Arctocebus calabarensis | reverse complement strand
TAAAAATTATGATGTCCTGTGCACTGCTATAGATCTAGATATAAAAAGATTAGAAAAGTCCATCACTCTCTTACAAGAATCTCTAACCTCCCTGTCAGAAGTAGTCTTACAAAATAGAAGAGGCTTAGACCTCTTATTTCTACAGCAAGGGGGATTCTGTGCAGCCTTAGGAGAAGAGTGTATTTTCTGTGTTGACCATTTAGGGGTGGTCAAGGAATCCATGGCACTAGTCAGAGAGGGGCTGCACAAGAGAAAACTAGAAAAAGAACAATCTCAGAGCTGGTATGAATCCCTCTTTAATTGATCACCTTGGTTTATGACTCTAATTACTGCATTAACTGGACCTTTTACTCTGCTCATTCTCCTCCTCACTGTGGGCCCCTGTGTCATCAACAGGCTTTTAACCTTCATTAGAGAGCAGGTAGGAGCAGTGCAATTACTTGTCTTACAAAGCCAGTACAAACCACTGTCCACAGAAGAAAACTTATGAAACCCTAGCTCCATGATTGGGTCTGGATAGTTGCAAGACAAGGGGGGAGTGAAAGAGCAAAAGTAACTCCATTTTGTAACAAACTGCCCACTTTTCAGTCTAACAAGGCTGAACAGGGTGCTCACCCTGCCCACAAGATAGCAGCCCAAGCTGAAAAACAACTGTCTGATACAAGCCCAACTAATAGGTGTAAAAAGTATTAAATCATACTCGCCACAGCCTGGAAATTCCCTACCCCACTAGTAATCACAAAAAAAAACCCAGCAAGGGTCAGGGTCCTCAGCACACTCCCACTGCAACGGGTAAACTGAGGGCCCAGGCTCAAGCTTGAATAAAGGCTCCTTTGCTTTTGCATTGAGTTTGTCTCCCTGGTGGTCTTTGGGGATTACATGATCTGGGCACAACACCTCTTTAGGAGGAACTTTTGAGACCTTGAAAAACTCTATTTTAAAAAAAGAAACAAAGGATGATTTCATCCAAATAAGATTCCTGTACATCTAGCACCATAAAGATAGATGCCACCCCTGCTCTGAAGAGCCTGGCATCCCACAGAGCTCAAAATGTAAAAGCTCACACATCTTGTCAAGCTCTAAAATAAGAGAGGCTGCTTTTCCACTTTCCTATTTAGTTTTCCTACATTTGTTATGCTTAGCTACTAGGTTAGCATCAGAAAGAAGAAGAAAAGAGAGAAGATAGTAACATAAGCCTCAGCAAAGTGATAGATGGCCTTTTAGTAAAGTAGCATAACCCAATCAATTAAGTTTTTATTGTTTTTGTTTGGAGGTGGTAGTTTGCTTCAGGTTACTTTTGGAGAATACAGGGAAATTGACCCAGAGCAGACCATAATACAATTTTTATAATCTCCTCCACACATGTTAGCACTTAGTTACATTCTCCCTTACATGATCTGGTGCAATTTTAGAGGCATTAATATTGCCAAAGCTGGTAGAGTCGGCCACACCTGTCCATAGGTATGCATTTCCTGGTGATCAGAGATTCCATAGTGAGCATCCCAGATAATAGTGCTTGTCTTCCATTTTCATATTTTAATATTACTTCTTTCCCTAACTCACAACACTTCACCTGTTCTTTCTCTTTCTCTTGAGCTCTTTCTCTCTGTGTATGTGTGTATCACCCTGGTAACTGTGAAATTTGGGGGCAGGTTGCCAGGAGTCTTAGTAAAGAAGGAACTGATCTTGAGAGTATACCTAAGAGGTTGGTTCCCTGTGTTAAGCCACAGACACTTGCAAGGATGGAAATGGATCCTATATCAACAGAAGCCCAGTGAGTCAGTATGCTAACCAGTAATGGGCCGTAAAGTTCCTGGGGGAAAAAGTCATAAGGTCAAGGGTGAGTTCCATACCCAGTCTTTAACTGCTGACTTAGATCCCTTGACAAGAGTAATTGTAACTTGAGAAGAACAAGGCAGCCCTCAGAGGTTAAAAAAAAAAAACAAATAAAAAAAACTTGTGGAATACACAGCTCAGGTGAGAACGATGAGTGTTATTAGCTATAATAGAAAAGAGAGTCTTTAGGGTGGTGTTTGTGGCTCAGTGAGTAGGATGCTGGCCCCATACACCCAGGGTGGTGGGTTCAAACCCAGCTTTGGCCAAATTGCAACAACAAAAAAATAAAAAATTAAAATTAAAAAAAAAAAAAGAAAAGAGAGTCTATAAATCTATTAAGAGACAGTGCTCTTAGTGACACAGAGTGGTGCCACTAGGATCTCCAGAAAGGAATAAGACCTCCAGAGTTATCTCTTGGTGGTTAGACACATGTTTATAAGCGACATGTAAACATCTCTCATAGACAGTGAGGTTTGCTGAGCCCAAAACTTTAAATCCCATTGAGGCTGGAGCCTGGGCATCTTTAAACCTCAGCTAGCTTCCCACTATCACTGTGGTCTCAGAGACAAGAATGATAGTCGCCTTTCTGATTTGAAGTTAAAGAAGGAGGGAATTTAAAGAATGTGAGGATTCAATATCTCATGAGTTACAGTGTTCCAAGGAAGTTTCCCTGGTCAGATGATAATCAAAATCATCCAAGGAGCTTCTGAAAGCAACACAGAGTTTCTGGATCTACTCTGTAAACATTGGAATCTCCAAAGGGGGCGGGAAGCCTGGATTTTTAATTTATAAAAAAAGTTTTTTATTTATAAAAATGTTTCTTATTTATAAAAAACATTTATAAATCATTTATATGTCCTGCTGATAGAAGAGTGATTTAGAAATACTTACCATAAAATAAGTTGGACACAACAGAAGAACAGACACTTTCCCCTATTTGATAATAAGAAAATCTTTAACCAATTTCCTCTTAGAAAAGGTTAGTATCATCTTCAGGAAAAACAAGGACTAATCATTATTAATCTCCAATTTTGCTGTAGAACAAGTGCTCCTTGGTGAGGAAGGCGTAGAATTGTAAGCCTCTTACATTGCAGTTGAATTTTCCATCATCCTCCCACACTCAGAGCATGTCTGAGATCTAGATTAATATACTAAAGATAACCTACACTTTAGGCAGATAATGGGGTAATAGGCTCTTTTAGCTTCTGCTAAATGATTTTTCTTAAATTATCTCCGTATAGGACAAAATCTCCATTGCAATTTTCCAAAAGTTTGGCAGACTTTCTGCAGGGGAATCTCAACCTCTGTAAATCTACTAGAAGGAACAACTAGGGTGGAGGATAAAATTTTAGGATGGAGACTGATGGAGATCTTCTACCAAGAAGGCCACACAGTTGGGAATTATATATTTAAAAGAGGGTAGCTCATGAAGGAATAGAAAAACTGAAATGACAACATATGGCTTGGTGGTAAAAGACCAAGAAAAGTATGAAATGAGACTAAAAAGGTATGGTAGGTCAAATGTAGTGTGGTTTAGTAGTGTGGGAGATAGGATAGTTGGTTGAAGCCTGGCCTGGAAATTCCTCTCTTGTCCAGAGCTGGGTTACCACACTTCTGAACTTGGGCACAGGAAACATATGTGCCAGTCTTTGGATCTCTGGTTTTTAACAGATACTCCTGGCACATAGTCAATAAATATTGAGTGAACAGTGAAGTAGCTTTGATTATGGGGGCATTATCTATGAAATGGTTTTGCAGGAGTCCTGTGAGTTAATCCAACATTAAAAACCATCAAAACTGTGTCCCTGAAATAAGGATCTCAAATAGTCTTCAGAATAAAATGTTTGAAATTTAGCCATAAGAGTTTATTAAGCTGCATATTGTTCTTGTATTTTTAAAAAGCAATAAATCTTATTATAGATTTAGGAAACTGTCCCAAAGACTCTCCACTGCAGCCATCTTGCCTATGTTTAGTCTCTGCTTATAATCTCACCGTGCTGCATTTACAAGGTATGGGGCAAGAGGATGCAGCCAGGGGAATCTGTGTTGGGTTCTGTTAATAACTGATTTCCTTTACTCATTACATTTTGTGTTTTGGAAGCAATTACTATCCTGCACTCTACCAGGATCTTGCACTGGACTGGAAATGATGTCTAGAACAAAAAGTAAACATGGAAAAAGCTAGGATATTAACTTTAGCTCATTCACCTGCTGACCCACAGAAATTAGACAGACTAATGAAAGAGTCAGGGACAGAGCAGCCTGCCCCAGACCCCCTGTGTGTTCCATAGTTGGTCCATTCTCCTTTCTCAACAGGTGCCATCAGTTGCCAGCATATCAGTCAGCTAACGCTGCAAAATAAACAACCACTACATTTGAGTGACATACAACACTAATGTGTTGACTTCACTCACATGTAGCTGATAGAGGCAGGGCTTGACCCTAAGCAGATGACTGAACCCAAGTTGGACCCACTTGTCCATCCTCCTTGAATCAACACTTCCTGAGGGTGGCACTGGAGGAAAAAGAATGCCTGCAAGATGAGACAAGCCCTGATCACACAGCCAAGCCTAAACTCAAGGAATGGTGCAACATATTCTTTTTTTTTTTTTTTTTTTTTTGGTAGACAAAGTCTCAAGCTGTCACCCTGGGTAGAGTGCCATGGCGTCATAGCTCACAGCAACCTCCGACTCTTGGGCTTAAGTGATGCTCTTGCCTCAGTTTTTCTACTTTTAGTAGAAACGGGGTCTCACTTTTGCTCAGGCTGGTCTTGAACTCCTGCAATCCACCCACCTTAGCCTCCCAGAGTTCTAGGATTACAGTTGTGAGCCACTGTGCCTAGCCAGGTGCAGCATATTGTTTTTACAGAAGTGGAGAGAAAGAAGTAAATATTTTGGAATGAGACATGTCCACAGGTAGAGATGCATTTCAAGAATAATGAAAATAATTCTAACAAAGAGGTCAAGGATAAGTGAATCTTGTATTTCTAAGTCCCTGATCTCTTTACTCTAATACATTGCTGTTAGGACAGTGAATTGGCATTATCTTTCTAGGGTATATTTGAAACACATATTAGCAATTGCTAATTTGTCTGAGACATGTGTTAAGAGTTTTATATAAAGTAGTCCATCTCATTTTTATATTAGTGAAATACCAGGACCAACTAAGGTGATAGGTTAAATAAAGTGTATCACATCCAGATGATGGAATACTTGTTCATATTTCAGTGATGTTATAGCAGAATATTTAATGCAATGGGACAACATTGCCAACATACTTGTTTAACAACCCAAAAGCATGTCACATAAGGTCAAAGTCTTTTCTGGTTTCATATATAGATAGAACTGTTTTTTTTTTTTCTAGATCCGTGAAAAATGCTGTTGGAATTTTGTTGGGTTGCACTGAATCTGTAAATCACTTTGTGGAGTATAGACAGTTTAACAATGTTGATTATGCTGATCAGTGAGCATGATATGTTTTTCCATCCTCTGCATTTACTTTACTCCATATTTCATAGTTCTCCCTATACAGATTTTTCACTTCCTTAGTTAATATATCCCTAGTTTGTAAGAGGAATCTGTGAGAAATACTTTGGCAATAAGGGAATGGGTGTGGGATTTAACATCATTGGTTCTTGTTAATGAGACACATGAAAGCATGGAAGTATGTATATCATTGGATAGCAGTCTCCACACCTGTGGTGTAGGCAGCCATGGGATCACTTCTATAAATAGCCTCAGGAGCAGCTAGTCTAGGCTGCTCCAACTAAAACTGACAGACTGCTGCTCAGAGAATGCTGCTGAGATGCTCACTCCTACTAACATTGACTGTGACTTCTCAGGTGTTTTGGCACCCGAGACCTGAATGAGACATACCCAGAGTGAAAATGTACAGTGGTCTGTGTCATGACAGTGTAGTGGGTTGGTGCTGGCGGCCTGAAGGCCTGAAGGCCTGGCTCTGAATTAGGTATTTATTTTCTTTGTTGCTACTCTGAAAGGTATTACATCTTTGATTTGATTCTCAGCTTGCTGATTTGAGTACATTGATTTTGTAAATTGAGACTCTGTTGAATTTATTTATCAATTCCAGAAGTCTCTTGGTTGAATTTTTGGTGTTTTCTAGATATAAAATCTTAAGGTCAGCAGAAAGGGATAGTTTGATCTCTGCCTTTCCCGTTTGTACTTCCTTGAGTTCCTTCTCTTGCCTGACTGCTCTGGTGAGAACTGATAGCATTATGTTGAATAAAAGTGGTGAAAGTGGACAGCCTTGTCTGGTTCCAGTTCTAAGTAGGAATGCTTTCAATTTTTTTGTCCTATGGAAAGAGACATCAACTTTATGCATTAAAGCCACCTTCTCAATAAATAATTGATAAAACAAAAAACAAATGAATAAATATGAGGTGATTAATGGACTTTAAAAGCAATTCTTAATGTAACATCTTATTTTATTGGATGAAGGCCAAAAGAAATTTTTTTTACATGTTGTTTATTGTTCCATGTATCTAGTTTCCCTTTATTGATTGCTCACGTGTTTTCATAATATACATAATTTTATTTTTTATTTTTTTTTTTTTGTAGAGACAGAGTCTCACTTTATCGCCCTGGGTAGAGTGCCGTGGCACAGCACTCTCCAGCTCTTGGGTTTAAGCGAGTCTCTTGCCTCAGCCTCCCTAGTAGCTGGGACTACCGGCGCCCGCCACAGCACCTGGCTATTTTTTTGTTTTGCAGTTTGGCCGAGGCCCGGCTTGAACCCGCCACCTTCAGTATATGGGGCCGGCGCCCTGCTCGCTGAGCCACAGGAGCCGCCCAATATACATAATTTTAAATCACAAAAATATTTTTTAAAGCATGTTACAAAACAGTTCTATAATACGATTCTAATTTTGTTTTTGGATCACATAGTTTTAGATATTCATATTAATATTCTGTAGGAATATACACTAAAATATAAGTTCTTTGTGGGTGAAGATAGTTTCCCTCTGAAATCCATTCTACCTGCTACTTGAATGTTAGTGTTCCCTTTAAAAAAATCACATGATGGAACCTAATAACTTCATGTGATACTATTAAAAGGTAGGTCCTTTAGGGATGGGATTAGTGCCCTTAGAAGAGGTTGACCGGAGCTGCCTTGCCCTTCTGCCATGCAAGGACATGTCAAGAAGGTGCCATCTTGAAAGCAGAGAGCAAGCTCCTGCCAGACACTGAATGTGCTGTTGCCTTGAGTTTAGACTTCCCAGCCTCCCAAGTGGTTAACAATAAATTTCTGTTGTTTATAGAATTTGTGCAGTCTAAGGTATTTTGCTATGGAAATCCAAATGGACTAAGTCACTCCCCCTTCTTCATTAGCACTTAATATTGACAAATGTGTGAAACACAAAATTTTGTCTTCTTAATCTTGCATTTTGACCTCTCATTCAAATATTTCATATTCTTCTAGACAGGCAAATTGCAGCATTACATGACTAAATATACCACAGAATTCTTCTTCCTTGTGCGTTTTTCCATTAGGCAGCTGGCCAGTTGAGTTAGGTAGGGAATGTGCTGACAGGCTTTTCAAGGTTAGCACAATATCTCTCCACCCCCTTTCTAGTTTATAGTTTGCAAAATATAGCTGATGCAGAGAATTGTGTCTCCCTAGGCTGAAATTAGAACCTACTTTGTGTAAACACAATTAAAAAGTAACAAGGAGAGGGAGAAGCAAACAGAAAAACACCACAGTCTGCAAAAGCACTGTATGGGAATTTCATTGCATATGTTTTCTGAAAAAGACTAGAAATAACAGCATACACGCATAATCATGAAGCTCAAATTAAACTCAGCAACTCCTACAGACACTCTTAACCTTTTATTTATTCTGTACCTCTTCTCTCTCATTAAAATAGAATATTAAATCTACTTTAAATCTTATATTTTCTATCCATGGGCAAAGCGCATCAGTGCACACACACACACTACTTTTAGGTGGTGGAACTTTAATGAAATATTTAGAAGTTGAGCTCTTTTGTCCCTGGTTTTGCCCTTCCCTTACAGATATTTTGGATTCTCTCTGTCTGTCTGTCTGTCTTTTTCTCTCTCTCCTTTAACTGCCACATTGTATTTTAACAATCACTTGTACGAATGTACAATTTTAAGCAAACTTTCCTGGAGTAGGTCTCACTGAAAAAAGAAAATAAGGATTTAAAGAGCAGAAAGTTTTTATGTATATGCACTTTCCAGTACCAGGTTTGAGGCAGTAATTCTACATGGGATGGTTTTCCCTCTAAGAGCATTTGCATTCTTGTGCCAGTGAATGTCTGTAACCAACCCTCTGTTTTATGGTTTGGGTTCAATTTGATTCATGGTACTACTTTCAAAGTGCAATTTCTTGGAGCAAATGGAGTAGTCAGACATGAAATCTGGGAAGGAGGTGCAAAGTCAAGAGTTTACTGAGGTTCAAGGCAAAGAACTATAAAAGATGTTTAGGCAGGGACACTCAATTAACCATTCTAAGGTGGGATGGCTGGAAAGGAAACTGGAGCGCTGGCCAGTTATCAGAGAGAGGGGCAGGCAATAGGAGAGAGGCAGCTCACTGAATGTTGATGACCCCTCATGCCTCAGGAGGCTCTGACTCAGGTTCTAAGGAAAAACCTGTGTGAAACTATGAGAGAACCACAGGGGCTGTGTGAACTCTGTCATCTGCAGAAAAGTATCAGCGAAGACTCAGGTGAATAAGCCAGTTCAGAAAGGAAGCAATACCCTGCAAAATGGATAGAAATGATAATCAACGATATACTGGGCATCTGTGGAGCACTTGCCCAGGACTACATATTATCCTAAATGTGGTCCATGCTCTGCCTTATTTAAATATAGAAAGGATGACCTGTTCACTAAAAAACAAAAGGCAAAGAGGATCAAAAATTAGAATTGGAGAATCCTGGAAGAAATAGGGCTTAGGGGGGTCTCAGCCAGAAATAAAAAAAAAGCACTTTTGGCAGCTGAGAGCAAACCATTCAATAAACAGATGCTTTTGTCCCCCCTTGGGCCCATTCTTTCTTGGATTAACACATACACAGAGTTGCACACTTACTGTGCAGCCCTGGGCTGAGCCAGGTACATGAATTATTTCTTAGTCTTTATAAGAAATCTGAAATGGACATGTCTTACACAGAAACTGGGGTTCTGAGAGGCAGAGCAAGATGGCTGACTGGAAGCAGCTTCCGAAAAAGGCTCCCATCCAAAAGGGAAGATAACCTCCAGAAACTGCACAATTAAGCTGTATACTGGGAACCCAGCCGAGAGAGAGAAGTGATTTCTGCGGATAACCTCTGCTGAGCCTGGCTGCAACCCCAAGAAAGCATGCTTCAGGTACAAAATTCATCTGAAAGGAAGAGTGCCCATCCCCGCCCCCAAGAAACCTCTGAGTTTCTTGCTTTTCTGTTTCCTTTCTTTTTATTCTCCTCTTTTGCTCCTATGAGTTTTCTACAGACAAGCAGTGAACTGTGGACCTCTTGTCTCACCCCACGGAAGAGTGCTGTGGGAAGTGAGGTGTGCTTCCCCTGAGCACCCTGGTGTGACTTTGAAAACTCCATTGCTAGGCAAAAAAATTGAACTAAAGTTTCCCCCACCATTCTAAACTTACTGTACACCATTCCCCCCTTACCTGACGAACTAGAAGTCTAACCCCTGCTGAGACTGAGGGAGGAGGTCCCTAAGTAGCACCCCCACCCCTGCCAGCCGGAACAAGTGCCCCACAGGGAATAGACTATGGGCGGGCAGGGCTGCAGTGAGGCTCCCTCCCCTCTGGCCAGGGAAGCCACAGGCGAGTGTCTAGTCCTGCGCCCTGAGCTTGCCAGGCTTCCACAGGTCTGCTGTCTACTAGAAACTCTGACAGCCACTGCTAGGCCACCGCAAGTCTGCCCCCCCATCAGGAACTCCTCCCCTAGGGACTGCGCAGACCTCTACCTGGCACCCACAGGGCCCCCACAGGTCAGCCCCTGGCCACTAAATCCCCTGGCAACTGTGTGGCTCCACGTCCGAACTTACAGGGCTTCTGTAGGCCTGCCTTCTGCCAAGAACTCTGCCTGCAACTGCCAGGCCTCTGCTGGGCAGCCCATGGCCAGAAACGCTCCCGGCAACTGCCTGGCCCTACGTTCATGCTTGAGGGGCTTCCGCAGGTCAGCAGTCTGCTAGAGACTCTGCTGGTGACCACCAGGCCTCTGCAGATCAGTCCCCAGCCAGGAACTCCCCTGGCGACTATGCAGGCCTCCGCCTGACATCTGCAAGGCTCCTGCAGTTCCGCCCCTGGCGAGTAAATCCCCTGGCAACCAGGCGGCTCCACGCCTGAGCTTGCAGAGCTTTTGCAGGCCTGTCTTCTGCCAGGGACTCTGCCTGCAACCGCCAGGTCTCTGCTGGGCGGCCCACGGCCAGAAACACTCCCAGCAACTGCCTGGCCCTACCCCTGTGCTTGCCGGACTTCCGCAGATCCACCGTCTGCTAGAGAGTCTCCCAGTGGCTGTCAAGCCTCTGTAGGTCTGTCCCCAGCCAGGATCTCCCCCCGCGACCACGCTGGCCTCTGCCTGGCATCTGCAGGCCTGCCCCTAGTTGAGTAAATCCCCTGATGACTGTGTGGCCCTGCTCCCGAGCTTACAGGGCTTCTGCAGGCCTGCCTTCTGCCACCGCCAGGCCTCTGCAGGCCCACCCTGGGCAAGGAACTCCCCCGGGGACCACCTGGCCCTGCACCCCATCCTTGCCGGACTTCTGCAGGCTGGCCATCAGCTGTAGAACTCTGCTGGCAAATGTCAGGCCTCCGCAGGTCTGTGCCTGGTAAGGAACTCCCCTGGTGATTGCACAGGCCTCTGCCTGGCCCACACAGGGCCCCTGCAGGTCCGCCCCTGGTCAGGACAGTACCAGTGACAGCTCAGACCTCCATCTGACACCCACGGGGCCTCTGAAGGCCAGCCTTCTGCCACGGACTCTGCTGCAACTTCCAGGCCTCTGCAGCTCTGCCCCTACCAGGAACTCACCTTGCGACCACCTGGCCCTGCATCCCACACTTGCTGGACTTCTATAGGTCTGCTTTCTGCCAGGGACTCTGCCTGTGACTGCCAGGCCCCCGACCAGGGTCACTCCCAGAAACTGCACAGACCTCCGCCTGGCACCCATGGGGCCTCCACAGGCCAGCCTTCTTCCAGGGGCTCCAGCGGCGACTGCCAGGCCTCCCTGCAGGCCCACCACTGGCCAAAAACTTCCCGGACAACCGCATGACCCTGAGCCCACCACTTGAAGGGCCAGACACAACAGTGAAAAACAACCATGGGGAGGAATCAACGGAAAAACTCTGGCAATATGAATAATCAGAGTAGACCAACCCCTCCAAGTAACGACAAGGCAAACACAGCACAAGATCTCCTGCATAGGCAAATGGCTGAGATATCTGAAATTGAATTCAGAATCTGGATTACAAATAAGATCAGCAGAATGGAGGAAAAGATGGAATTAGAATTTCAAGCAGTAATTCAAAAGATGACCCAAAAGATATCTCAAGAATTTAACAAATTCAAAGACAAAATGACCAAAGATTTTGACACATTTAGACAAGAAGTTGCAGCCCTTAAAGATCTGAGAAATTCAGTAGAATCCCTCAGTAACAAGGAAGCAAGCAGAAGAAAGGATTTCTGAGTTGGAAGACAAAGCTTTCGAACACTCTCAATCCTCCAAAGAGCAAGAGAAATGGAAGGCAAAAACAGATCACTCTCTCAGAGAGCTCTTGGATAACTCGAAGAAAACCAATATTTGCCTCAGAGGGATCCCTGAAAGCGATGAAGCAGCCTTACATGACACAGAATCCCTTATTCATGAGATTATGAAAGAGAACTTGCCAGACATGCCAAGAAATTCGGAAATTCAGATAGCAGAGTTTCAGAACCCCAGCATGACTCAACCTGAACAAGACATCCCCCAGGCACATCATAATTAAGTTCACTAAAGTAAATATGAAGGAGAAAATTTTGAAAGCTACAAGACGCAAGAAATCGATAACCTACAAGGGGAAGAATGTTAGAATAACTGCAGATCTCTCTGATCAAACTTTTCAAGCAAGAAGAGAATAGTCATCAGCTTTTAATCTCCTAAAACAAAATAACTTTCAACCCAGGATCTTGTATACAGTCAAACTGAGTGTCATTTATGATGGAGAAATTAAATACTTTAATGACATCCACATGTTGAAGAAATTTGCCATAACTAAACCAGCTGTCCAGGAAATTCTCAGAACTATTCTCCAAAACGACCAACGTACTACCCCATCGCAAAAGTAAACTCATCCAGAAACTTTTTATTAAAGTCTAACTCACACAGCGACAAAAGTATTAAAAATGTCCACTGATCTTCTCCAGATTTATCATTGGTTTCAATTAATGTGAATGGTTTAAACTGTCCTCTAAAGAGTCATAGTTTGGCTGACTGGATACAAAAACTCAGGCCAGATATCTGTTGCATACAAGAATAACATCTTATCTTAAAAGAAAAATTTAGACTCAAGGTAAAGGGATGGTCTTCTATATTCCAGGCAAATGGAAAACAGAAAAAAAGCAGGTGTTGCAATTTTATTTGCAGATACAATAGGCTTTAAACCAACCAAAGTAAGAAAGGATAAAGATGGTCATTTCATATTTGTTAAAGGTAAAACTCAATATGATGAGATTTCCATTATTAATATTTATGCACCCAACCAGAATGCACCTCAATTTATAAGAAAAACTCTAATACATAGGAGTAACTTGATTTCCTCCAGCTCCATAGTAGTTGGAGATTTTAATACTCCTTTAGCAGTGTTGTATAGATCCTCTAAGGAAAAGCTAAGTAAAGACATTTTACATTTAAACTTAACCAATCAACATCTGGATGTAACAGACATCTACAGAACATTTCATCCTAATAAAATTGAATACACATTCTTCTCAGTACCCCATGGGACATACTCCAAAATTGACCACATGTTAGGTCACAAGTCTAACCTCAGCAAATTTAAAAGAATAGAAATTATTCCTTGTATCTTCTCGGACCACCATGGAATAAAATTTGAACTCAACAATAACAGGAATCTGCAAACTCATAGAAAAACATGGAAGCTAAATAATCTTATGCTGAAAGATAGATGGGTCATAGACGAGATTAAGAATGAAATTACCCTTCTGCATAGCTCAACATGTGGCAGTTCATGGAGGATGATTTATCCCTTCCTCCACACTTTGCCCAGGGAGTCTCTTCATCTGTATCCTTTCTAATAAGCTGATAAAGGTACTTCTACCACCACCATAAGAATGGTAAGGGACAGGGGGCAGAGCAAGATGGCAGACGAGTAACAGCTTCCTTGCAGCTGGGCACGGTGAGACTGGGGAGAGAGGACTTCAGGCATTTCTGCCAGGCAGGATCTGCCCAGAAACTTCCCTTTGGGGACACAGGGAGACAGAGTGAGGCTTCTGGACACCCTGAGGAAGGCTAAAGCGGCAGAGATTGGGCAAGTGGTTGCGTCTGTTCATTCAGTCTGATCCTGTCGGCGGCTGTGGGTGGGGCA
>CAUYON010130838.1:0-20425 GCA_963573935.1 Arctocebus calabarensis | reverse complement strand
GTGCCGTGGCGTCACACTGCTCACAGCAACCTCCAGCTCTTGGGCTTAAGCGATTCTCTTGCCTCAGCCTCCCTAGTAGCTGGGACTACAGGCGCCCGCCACAGCGCCCGGCTATTTTTTTGTTTTGCAGTTCGGCCAAGGTCGGGCTTGAACCCGCCACCTTCGGTATATGGGGCCGGCGCCCTACTCGCTGAGCCACAGGAGCCGCCCAAAGCTTTCACGTTTTTGATGGAATCTAACTTAGTAACCTTTTACTTTCTGGTTAGTGGGTTTTGTATTTTTTTTGAATTTCCTTATCATATCATGACATTCTTAGATACTAACTTTTGAAAGCTTTATAGCGTTAGATTTTACATTTAGGCTTTTAATTCACTTGGAATTGACATTATAATTTATACTATATATAGTATGTATTTTTACAGATTTGCACATATATTTGGTATTTTCTGTATTTTTTAGTCCTTTCTGAATCTCTGACCTTCTATCCTGAATCCTGAATTCCTGATCTTCTATCCTGAAGAATATTTTTTTCTTCTTCAAGTACATCTTTTTGGGTTTCTTTTAAAGGAAGTCTGGCAGAGAAAAATCACCTTTGATTTCCTCTATGTTGGTAAATATCTTCATTCTATTGTCACTTTTGAAAGATGAATTTTTCTGGATATAAAATTTAACAGCGATAGTTATTTTCTCTTAGTATATCCTTCCACTGTCTTTTGCTTTCCCTTTTTGGTATAAGAAGTTCGGTGTATTTGTAACTCTTGTTTGAAGGTAATCACTCTTTCCATAGCGTCTCCTTTTAAAATCTTCTCCTTGTGTTTGGTGTTTTATCTAAATACCAATTTTTTAAGTAATCTATTTTGGATATTAGGGAGCTTCTTGAAATATAGAGTTGGTGTGTATTATCAGTTATTGAAGTTCTTCCTGACATTTTTTTTCCAACTACTCTTTCTACAGGCTCTTTATCTTATATCCTCTGGAACTCCATTTGGACATATTGTAGACATTCATATTCTATCCTCCATCCTCTTACTCACCTTTTTCTTATCTTTCATCTTCCGATCTTCTTTTGCTAACTAATGAAATTTTTTTTTTTTACTTTACAACACTTTTCAGTTTACTATATGATATCCCCCCCTTTCAATGGATCTTAATTTTCAATATTATTATTTTATTTCTAGAAGTTCTATTAGGTTCTTTTTTTTTTTTTTTCCTTTTTGACAGAGTCTCATTCTATTTCTCAGGCTAAAGTGCCATGGCATCAGCCTAGTTCACAGGTACCTCAGACTCCTGGGCTCAATCTATGCTCCTGCTTCAGCCTCATGAGTATCACTGACCACAGGTGTCCAGATTATGCCTAGCTAGTTTTTTCTATTTTTAGTAGAGATGGATCTCATTTTTGCTCAGGCTGGTCTTGATCTCCTGAGCTCAAGTAATCCTCCTGTCTCGGTCTCCCAGGGTGCTAGTGATACAGGCATAAGCCACCACACTCAGCCAGAAAAAGTTTTATTAGATTCCTTATCAAATATATTTAATCTTTATTGTATTGTTTCATTCATGTATCTTAAACTTTATTTCTTTAAACAGATCAGCATAGGTATTTTATATTTTGCACCTGAAAATTATGATATTTGAAGACTTTGAGGGTCTTTTTCTGCTGGTTCTTGCTCACCATATTTTGTTTCCTCAATTCCTTGTGCTTGGTTATTATGGTGGGAAAGTGGGTTCCTCCAAAATCTACATTTACTTCTGCCAAGTGCCTGGGGAAACATTCAGTCAGCACTTATTTTAACTTAAATTTGTAGATCTCAAAAGTAGCATAAATGTAGGCTGCAAAACCGCATGAGGTGAAGCCAGCATTTCCAAGTGTTACTAACAATGTTTCTACCCTCATCCCCATCTCATGTTTTGAGCTGGTTGACTTCTCTCATGGTCCCAGTTGAGAATGACAGAGGTTGTTTTTGGATCACCACTACATACTCTTCATGATGTAAGGATTTCATAGTAGATACCCCACCTGCCTCAGGCAGGCACTGGATTCATTTTTTCCCCCAAACTTTGAGAAGTCTTCAAAATATAGCCCAAGTTCTGAAACTAAGCAAATGTGCTTACGTAAAAGCCAAGTTATATTTTTTTCTTTGTTTTTCTGGATTCCTGCCTTTGATTCCTTTTTTAACCTGAGAAGTCCTTGCTGCCTTGTAAGGTCTCTAACATTTATCCAGGATTGTTCTTTCTTGGGCTTGTGTCTATCCAGGCACCTGATCCAAAATACAGGTTTCACTGGAAACAGTGTCTTAAGTGGGTTTCTAAGTTATTTTAAACTTTATAATTCTAGCATTCCATATTTTCATCTGATGCCTCTATCATACTTACCAAAACTGGGCAAGTGGACAATGGACCTAAATCTGTCAAGCAAAAGGGAATTCTTAAGTATTCAATAGACTTTGTATATCTCACTATTCCATTATTCCCAGGAAATTTGATTTTTGACAGTGAGTTTGCATCACTTACTCTTCTTGAATATTTTCTCAATATATTTTATAAGTTTTATAAAGTTACTTGAAACAGTTCCTTTCATGAGTCTTCTGCCAATTAATTAGATTCAATCTTTTGAGACTATACTTATGTTCCTTTTAATGATTTCATGGGGTGAATACTCATGAAAATTCTTAACTGATCTCATTTTTAAGGGTGTACAATTTCCAAAGGTCTTTTTTTTTTTTTATGTCTTTTACAATCTTTCTTTTAGGATGTCCTAAGATCTATTTGGAATAGATACATCTTTAAAATCCTCTTATCTCCTTCATCCATTGATTCATTGATTGATTGATTGCTCAATTACTATTGACTAGGGAATTTAAAAGCACAAGTCTGTTTGTGGAATCTCTAAATTATCTGAGACAGGTTTTCTATTAGCTATTAAGATTGATTGACTTAGCTTTGTTCCACTTGATATTCTTCAAAAAAGGGGACAGAAATTTGAAACTTGAAGAACATTCCATTTAAATCCTATAGATAGCTGTATTCAATATCAGAAATAGCCTCAGTGGTGACCAGTAAACCAAATGTTCAGTTAAAGTAACTTGGTCCAAAGAAAACACTCATGTATCTTCAAATTATATCAATATTAAATCAAGGCCCAACTCAAACTAGAAAGTAACAGAAATTTTTTACAAGTGAAGTTTTAATAAATACACATTCCATGCCATTCTTCTTTCACAAGTCAGATTCTTTCAACAATAAAAAAAGGCTCTTAAGTCTGTCTTTTTCTGCTCTACTTCCAGACACCAGGAATAAAAGACTTCCTGTAGCCAGAGGTATGTCCTTTCCATCACCACTCAATGATCTTATAAGTTCTTCAGGAATTCAGAATTCTATTATATCTTCCTTAAAGGGTTAAAGTTCTAAAGAGATAGGATTTCTGATCTTTGCAGGTCTTTGTAGGCCTCTCAAATTTCAGGTGCTTGTGTTCTCTTGTAGGTAATGAAGCAAATTAGAAAGAAATTAGGGAATCCAGACCCATAGATACCTGTGACCCAAATTTTGACCTTTTCTGGTTAATTTTTCTTCATTTTGTAACCTAGTAGCACAACTACAAAATAAGAAGAAAAGACAATTTTCTGGCCTTTGGAATCATTTACCCATTGGGTTAATGTTAACACAAGTTAGTGGGCAGGGCTGTACCCATCTGAATTAGTCTGCTGGTATAGACAGACCAACAGACAAATGATGTTGCTTCATCATGAAGAGCCTGGTCTTGCCTAAAGCGACGGCACGTAAAGAACAGATTTAAATTGCAATCTGAGCTTAGGTTTAAATGTTGGGTCACAGAGAACTGATCACTTTGTCAGACCAAACAAAGTGAGCACCAGTGGTACATAACCAGGGCAGAGTAACTCTTATTGTGAGACATGATTGGACTCAGAAACATCTCTATCATTCCTATGAAGTTAATCTCCAGCAAACCAGCCTAACAAAATGCTTTATTTTTACCTCCAAAATCAACATGTTGAGTAGATCTAGTCTTTACCTGAAAACCATCTACTATCTTCCATGTTTATTTCCTGGTCCCCAGACACTAAATTTTATCCTTACAGATTAAACCATTCCTACGTTTTTTGTAGATTTTCAGTGTTTTGTGTGTGTTTCTGACAGAAGATCCTTAAGGATAACTGTGAAGACCAAACATCACCTTCTTAATTATAAAGCAGAACACAAAAATGCTGATGTTTACTACACATCCAACTATAAAAGTAAGCCAGAAAAGGACTGGGACACTAACTTGATGAATCAGCTACTTTTATTATGTCACTTATACTAAATAACAATGTGTCATTTTTTATTTTCTCTCCTAAATAGAAGTAAAGCTAAGGAGTATTATAGTAGGGTAAGATTTTCAGTGTTTCTACCTTAACATTTAAGAGTGGAAAGTCAGGGTATTTGTTTTTGTTTCTGAGGCAGCCTTCCTCTGCCTCTAGAAGGCAGAGGCATTGTCATAGCTTGGTGCAACCTCCAACTCCTGGGCTCAAGTTGTCCTCTCGCCTCAGCCTCCCAGAGTACTAAGTTTAGAGGTGTGAGCCACTGTGGATAGCCTGAAATTCAGTTTCACTAGAATTTTCTAAATATCTTTATGATAAATACCTCATTTCTTAAACTCTGCTTACTCTTTCTTCTCTTTGCTGTGCTTGTTGACATATGAGTTGGAGAAGTAACATGAGGATGAGACATTAATCCTCATTTAACAGAGATGCAGGATGACTGTGTTTATCTTGATAAACTTCACAGGCTCACCGGCCTGGTCTTGAAGCTGGTTACTGCTCCACAGGCAGCTCGCAGGGACTTCTGGATTCCCACAACGGCTTGTGGGAAGTGGAAAGCTGTGAGGACACTTTCCTCCAGAACTATGCTTCTAAAACCCTGAGGAATCGTAATCCCTTCAGAATGATTACAGAAATTTAAAATGTGCCTTTTCTTGTGCTCATTTTTTGATGTTTCTCATTAGATAAGGCTTTACACAAAACATTTAATCTTCTTATATGGAGGCACCCATTCCGTGCCTCTCTCCCAGTTTCCGGAGGTTTCTAACCATCCTTGGTGTCCCCTAGCTGGTAGGTGCAGCCCCTCAGTCTCTGTGTCTCTGTTCATGGAGCCTTGTCTCTGCATCTTTGTATCTAAATGTCTCTCTTTATAGAAGGATATGGGTCCTTGAATCAGGGTCTGCTCCAATCCAATATGAATTTATGTTAGTTTGACTACATCTACAGACACCATTTTGTAAATAAAATCATGTTCTAGTGAATGTCTCTAATGGATGTGAATTTGTGGAAGCACATTATTCAACTCAGTTTACTAAGTAAAACTAATCTCATTTTCAGAAATAGAGGAATAGAGTACTCAGCTGGTTAGAGGAGGATCCTCTTCTAATTAAATGCAGCCTCTTACTGTGTGTTCAGAAGATGCCTTTGGTTCTATTTTCAAAATAAACATCCACCCAAAACATTTCCTTCAAATCATTTCAGCTCTTTATTCTTTCCTCATTTTTGAACATTTCCACCTCTATTCCATAGTTTCTGAATCCAAAGCTCTCATTCATCCAATCTCCCAAAACAACAACAAAGAAAACCACTTTATAGCTATCCACTATAGAATGTGATAAAACCTAGAGAAACCTCCGTACAGACGGGGAAGCTGGACATTTTATGCTATAGACTTTTATATGTGTATACATGTATGTATATTTATTTGTTTATAAATAAACACTTCGCACTTATTAAACTTATTTCATTCTTCTAATAGAGTTAGGTGGCAGAAGCTTCAAGGATCACGCCAGCAAAGAACTCTGACAGAATTTAAGATGGAGCTGGTATCAGGCAATATTTTGACACAACTGTGAATTATCCATCACAGCTCCCAGAAGCATAAAATACTCCTTATCAGGAAAAACAAGGTATTTTATTATACATTTGGTGCCACTAGCCATAGCCAAAGGTTTTCAACACAAACTGAAATCAGCAAACAATTGTATTTTAGTTTTCTGTTGTTTCCCATACCACACCAGTTTCTTTCTTTCTTTCTTTCTTGCTTTTTTTTTCTTTTTTTGCAGTTTTTGGTCAGGCTGGGTTTGAACCCGCCACCTCCTGTATATGGGGCTGGCACCCTACTCCTTTGAGCCACAGGTGCTGCCCACCAGTTTCTTTCTTATCTGGGGTCCTTTGGTTTGTCTGGAGATATATTTTACCCCTATAACTCATATCTACCAAAGATTTTCTACAGCATCCCACTTACATAGACACCGGCAAGATGTCACTGTAACAATTACTTTATTAATCGTTTACTTAAAGGGGTTTGGACTAAGGAAACCAACTCTCTCCATGGCTACTATATGACACATTTTAGGACTTTCATTTGTTGACTGACAGCATAGTTTAAAAGAAAACAATTGGTACTGATTTGCTTTTTACTGTCTCATCTCTAGACTATCCAATTTCTTTCTTTTCTCTAAGCATTGAAACAACCACTAGCACTCCCATTTATATATTTTTATACACAATATCATTTGATAATCAGGTATTATAAGAAGCTTGTTTTCTGAAGCATGAAATGGGTGTATAAATACAGATCTGTGGCCTGTAACATCCAATTTCAAATCTTTTATCCAGAATTAATGTCCTAACAGGTAACTCAAGATTGAATTGTGTGCAAAAATATTAGACATGTAAAATGAATATGGGAAGGTTGATTCACTTTGCATAGTAAGGAAAACAAACATTATAAATGCCTTTATAAAAAATATTTAATTCTAAGTTTAGTTCTTTGGAATTTAATTTATGTTTTCATTTGCACTTAATAATTTGTGAGCTACATAGTGATGTTTTGATACATATAACATATACCGGTTAGATCAGGGTAATTAGCAGAACCATCATGTCTAATGTTTATCATTTCTTTTTGTTGGGAACACTTAACACCCCCTCTTCTAGTTATTTGTATATATGTATCTTTAGAGTTTTAAAAAGTAAGAGAATATTAAATAAAGAATCAATGGGAACGTATTCTGAAATTTTTTAATAAAATATTTTATATGTCAATTTACTTTTAAATTAAAATAAAATAAAATTTACTTTTATTTTAAAATAAAATATTTTATATGTCAATTCCTTTACATTAAAGGAAGTAAGAGAATATTAAATAATCAATGGGAACGTACTCTGAAATTTTTTAATAAAATATTTTATATTTCAATTTACTTAACTTTGTTTGGGAGTCCAAAGAAACACAGGGTTCAAATCAACTGAACATATACTCCTTACAACCACATGTAGGGCCAGCATGCAGTTGAACGATGAGGTTTATGTTCTGCTGCCCTTTAGCCATACTGAAAGTACCAAGTATCCTCGCAGTGGGCCTCCCACTTTCCTCTGCCCAGGAGGCTGAGAAAACTAGACTCCAGGACCTTTCTAGTTCCTACCACCCCAAAAAAGTTTGCTTACCCATCCTCATGAATGCCTGTCTGCTTTAAATAAATTGATGGCCCAATCTTTAATATCAAGTTAATAAGTCAAAATTATGTAACATCTTTTCATATAACACGTTAGTGTTTAAAGAGACTCCAAGGCCTCAAATGACTCAAATCTCAGGAAGAGGGTTTGGGTAGCAGTGAGACATTAAAAGACAAGTCACAGGGAACTGCCCATTCATTGGATATGCAAAGGAGGCTGTGCAAGTTTATTGCACATACATTATATCAGTATGTGCTTAGTAAGGTCAAAGGCAGACACTTCACCTCTTCTCAGAATATTTTCCTTCTTCTGTCATTGAGAGTATGTAACCCATCCTTTCACCCTACCCCAGGTCCCCTCAGAGACTGTGGACGTGTACTCACCATTAGACTGAAACTAATTGATCAACATTTATGTGCATGTATGGAAAAACACTCACCCGAAATCCAGCAGAGATGTGGGGAGGGCTGTGTAAGTTCACACCTACCAGGTATAATGCATACTAACTTTGACTCTAATTGTACAAAAACAATTTGCACCCCTATAATATTCTGAAATTTAAAAAAGGGCAGACATTGACTATGGATGAAACAAACTTTTTCAAGAGTAAATTTATCACTAGATGTTCAGGAGTAAGGGTCTATAGGTCAAGAGTGGGCATGTGTTTAAGTGCCAGCCATCTACAAATTGTGCAGTTCATAAGGTGGAAGGGAAGCGTTGCAAATGAAAGGCACCAGCATTACTCTGCACAATATAGTTCAACACTGTTTCCATTGTGAGAGTATTCAAAGGGTTGCTGTGGGGATTAACTATGAGACAATGGAAGCAAAATGCACTCAGTCCAGAAGTATCCAATAAGACAATAGCCTTTACAGAATAAAAAGTTACTACTGAGTAACTGGGAAAATAAAGAATATGTCTCCCACACATTCCAGAAGAGAGTTTTCAAAGAGAACCAGATTAAGTCTACAATGAACAGTTCTGAAGAAACTGGAAAACCAGAGCAGGCCTATCACAACCCTTGGACTTGTGCAATGTGTATGAATGGTAAATTCCTAGCAATGAAAATCTAGGAAAAAGAAGTAGCTATCTTTTAATTGTTTGTAAAAGTTAATGCTAAAGAGTTCTCCAAAGAGATTAGACCAATTTTTACCATCACCAGAGTACAGAGAAGTATCTGATATCCCATACTATAATTGTATTATATGTTATATAATTATTATATTACACATATTTCATATATTATATTAAATTATACTAAAATCATAGCTATTGTTTTAAGTTTTGTCAATATAATAGGTGCAAAATGACATTTACTTATTATAGCTACAATTTTTTATTGTATTTTTTTAGAGGGGGTTCATTATTTCATCAGCTGCCTATTAAAATTTAGCAGAATGATCACTGCAACCTCCCACTCTCCACTTAAGATAAAGAGACCTGGAAAGGGGAAGATGGATTTCCTTTTGGGGTTACCCAGAGTTTGTGACCTCACCAGCATAGGAGAGAAGGCCCCTCTTGTTATTTTGATTATGTTGAAGCCAGAAAGCCTGACTGGGGTCCTGTTCCAGGGCCAGATGTTTGCAGGACCACAGCCTGTGGGCTTTGATAAAAAAAGACAGAGAGAACGCCTGGTTGGTCCTTCTTCCCTGCAGGCAGCTTCTAAGAATTTAAAAAATCAAGCCTACTCTAGTGGCCATAATTACAAGAAATGAGGTTTTAGTCACCAAAAGTGACTATAAATTCAGAAAACTATCTACCTAGTGGTGAAGGAATTTTAACAAACAATGTTGGACATACTTATTTATAAAAAAATAAATTTTTTCATTCAATAAATCGATTCAACTTTTTGCCTATCCATGAGTACATCTGCATATCTACAAACATGTAAAACTCTCTGTGTTTCTATGTGTGTGTCAATATCCTAAGTGAGCAGATCATCACTTTGTTCATCACTACGCAGTTCCTTTGTTCATTGGAAAATCACCTTTTTTATCTTGTGCAGCTCCCCATTTTCTCATTCTAAACAGCACCTTTCATCCTTCCTAGAAATGCTTATTGCTGCCTCACTAGTACAAATGTCAACCTGAAATCAAAAGCTCAAAAGTTCCTTGAAGTCTTGTTGGAAGTCTGATAGTACACGTTAGATGTATGTGTGTTAAAATACTGAAATATTTTTATACTAGTTGGAAAAATTATGCTCTTTGGATTTTCTCTCTTGTTCATCCTATCCACACCAATGCTCCGGAGATCCCCAGATCTCCACACAATCTTCCTCACAATCCACAAAGCAATGGGTTAATGCCTATTTTAGAATGAGGCTCTGTTATGCTATTGCCAGGGTCCATTCCGATCAATCACTTTGTTAAACATTTTAAATATCAAGTGTTGGTAAAGAACTAGTCTATACTGCAGCATCACAAGTGGCCTTCTAGATCCCCAAGTCAAGTCTTTTGACTGAATCCAAACTTTGGATTCACTCAAGGATCCAGAAGACTATATGTATCCCCAAGGCCACAGGTTCCCCACTCTTAAGAACAAAGATCACTTCATATTCTAGCTTAAGTCTTGCAAACAAAAAGTCATTTGCAAGTTTGGAGCACTTATCAAAACTTAACCTTTAAATAACTATCTAAAAAGTAGATTGTGAAAGTAGAATGAACTATTCCACTGAACTGAACTTCAGTTTTGATGTTCGATGAAAAGTTGACAGCATTAAGCTTTCAATGTGGTATACGAGCCCAAAAGTTCCCCTGGCAACTTAAACATTTCAGTAGAAAACAATTATTTTTAACATATAAGAATGCCTATTTTATATGTGGGTCATAATGAAAGTTTTGAGATCCACAAAAAAATCAAGAAATGTAAAATCTGTGCAGATGCCAAGTGAGTTAAAACTCAAAAACAGTTGAATCAGAAAGGGTGTTGTCAATTGCAGTCCTTGAAAGTGAAATAATGGACCATAACGTAGTCTGTCTGAAAACTTTCATAGTGAACCATTATCAATTTCATATAGCTTATCATTTCAGTTATATCAAACCTAGTTGTTCACCTTTGGAAATTGAAATATTACAGTCAATTCTCAAGTTGCTGTTTGCAAAAAAAATGAAAAGCAAAACAATGTTAACATCATTGAGTTCTGGGAAAATTAGTCTCATGTTATTCTAGAAAAAGACATCTTTCCCTCCAAAGCATGGACTTTTTTGTGTCCCTAGAGAAATTTTGTATACTCAGCTAGATACTTTTCATTAGCTCTATTAGTAGACCAAAAATACCTAATTATTGGTGGTGCAAATGTTCCAGTGCTTTGTGTGAATAGCCAGAAGAATTTCTCCTCGTCATGAGTCTGCAACCTAATCCTTGCTTCCTAAGTTCAAATCCAATTTAATTGTTTATATTAAAGTGTCTGCGCCCTTGTTAAAAAATACAGTCCCGGGTCCCACTCCAAATTAATCAAGCAGAAATATACAACAGTGGATGCAAAAAATCTGAATTTTTAAGAAGCATTCTAACTGATACAATGCATAGTCAGTTTAGAAAAGTAATAGCCCATTAATTAATAAATCATCATCTTGATGTTTTATTCATTAGGGATTTGGTTGACTGAATTGACAAACATTACAATTGGAATAAAAAAGGAGAAAACCAGAGTGTTGACAGGAAAGGCTAGCTATCACATAATTGCCATGATCCCTTGCTATTAGTACATAACATTACAAAATTTTCTATTGTGTTCTATTCCATTCTTTAAAAAATAAGTTCATCTCAAACCATGTCATTGATTCCATCACCTATTTAATATATCTGATCCACAATTTCAAACACAATAACATAAGGAAATTTTTCAAACACTAATGGCCGACCCAGGCTTCCTAAAAGATTCTGCTATAGCAGGATCAGGTAATGCCCAGGTATATATTTTCAAATGTCCTTGGATGTGCTGGAAGATACACCCAAAAAACAAGGTTGTGGCCAGACCATGAGAGGCCAATATTTTGTTCAAGCATCAGATAGTAGTGCAAAATCAGAACAAAATGAAATACTTCCATAAGCGAAATAGAGATTTCCTTTAATAAGGACCAGGTTACTCAAACAAATAGAACAACAGTCTCTTCCCTGTACAATGGAGGATGAACACGGACCCATTTTATCTTTGCGGGCATCTCAATTCTATGTTTCCTGTATTTCATTTCAAACTAAATGCAATATAGTCAGTTAGGTTTGTAACTTCTGATTAACTTATTCATAGGCTCGCTTTCTAAAATCATAACCAACTTATTTCAATTGGTGTATAGAGTTATCACTAATGCTAGATTCAATCCTTGATAAATAATCCCTTTAATTACTTCCACAATAGATTAATCACATTCATTCATGGAAACAGGGACTATGTCTGTTTTGTCTATCACTGAATTAAAAATACTTAGAATTATCCTGGGTATATACAGGCTGTCCCCAATTTACGATGGTTCAACTTATGACATTTTGTGTGAAACTGTTGCAATTTCAACACAATGTTCAGTATTCAATAAATTTCATGAGGTATTCAACGCTATTTTAAAATAGGCTTTGTCTCAAATGATTTTGCCCAGCTGTATAAGTGTTCTGAGCATGTTTGTTTGTTTTACAGTTTTGGGCTGGGGCCGGGTTTGAACCCACCACCTCTGGTATATGTGGGGCCTGCACTCTACTTCCTTGAGCCACAGGCACTGCCCCTGTTCTGAGCATGTTTAAGGCAGGCTAAGCTAGCTACAATGTTTGGTAGGTTAGACATAATAAATGCATTTTCTTTTTTCTTTTTTTTTTTTTTAGATATTTCACATTTTGTTAAATGTCAAAGCTTTGAAATCTGATATGTATTTTACATTTACAGCATATATCTCAGTCTGGATGTCAAATCTTCAATCAGAAATGCTTGATCTAGATTTCAATTTCGCTGATTCACATATTCAAGTTATTCCAAACATAACTTCAAAGTTTTCCAATAACTGGTTTTAATTTTTTCCTTTAATTTCAGAATACTACGGGGCTGCACACATTTTGGTTACACAATATTTTTTTACAATCTAAATCAAACTCACCCAGAAAGTGTTCATTTTATCCAATAGGAGTGAATTTACAAATTCCCCCCATCCCCCTTTCATTTTCTACATATTATATTTTCAACTTAGGTATGGGTTTTGGGAATGTAACCCTCTTTTAAGCTGAGAAGCATCAGTAGTAGGCACTAATAAATATTTGATTAAATTGTATCCATACATTTCATTAGTTTAATTCTAAAAAGTTAATTCCCTAATCTCTAAATTCTTAGCAGAGGCCATGGCATTTCTTCATTTATACACCACATTAAGCATTTAATTGTATTCACTCTAAATAAATTGGCAAATAGAAAAAGATACTAAAGCCATTAAGAGAGTCAGGTACATAACATATGCAAATTCTCTCTCTTAATTTGTTGCTATATTAGGGAAAATATAGACATGGCAACTAGACGATTTCATAGGCATGTTTAGATGAAAATTTGAAATGATACTCAGAAACATTTTCTTTGCAACATATATGATAGCAAATAAATAAAGCAAGACAAACAAAATAAGCAAATAATGAGCAGGGAGGAATAACTTGAATATTCAATGATAGAGAATTGGATAAGTAAATGATGATAAATTCTACACAATACAACATTACATAGTTATTAAAACTTGTCAAGAATACAACATGAAGGAAAAAATATGATATCAAATTTAAAATGCATTATTTTACAACTATGTTAAATTAGGCACGTGCCTAAGGGGGGAAGCCATGAAAATAATGATTGTGCAGGGATGAAGTGATAGTGTTTCTAAAGTTATTTGCAAACCATTAGAAGATACCTGCTAATTGTCATGCCAGCCCTCATTTCCCATTAATTCCCTACAAGACCTTAGATATTCCAAACAGGTGACTTAGGTTGAATTGACCTTCTTCTAGGAATGGGCATTGCTTACCTTAAATCTACAGAATATTCCATCCCTCTATAGCCAGATTTATTTGTTCAGGAGTAAACATATTCCTACTCAAAATTATATCCTGAAGGTTAGTTTTTTGTAACCTCATGCTTGGTACCAGCTGTCTTAGCCTAGTTTTTCTCTTAACCCAAAGCAAAAATTAATTTTATTAATATTTGTTATTAATTAAATAATATTTGTTATTAATTAATTTATTATTAAAATTTTATTAATATTTGTAAGATGCAAGCCTTTGGTAAGGGGGAAGAAAAGATGAAAAGTAATCATGAAGAAAATCAAACAATGTGATGTGATGCATTATTATACTACCACTTAACAACAACTAAGATACAGAGCAGGTCACTGTGCAGCCCTGAGGATAAGGACTATGCCAAGATGAATTTACTCAGCAACACTTCAAAGACTCATTAGTCTTTGTTGTCAGACTAATGAGTTCGTCCTCTCATCACCCAAGCCAATCAATGGAGAAGTGGATGAAAGATCAACAATTCTCCGTTCATTTACAGAAAAGCCAGCAATTTCAGTGAACAGCGAAGAGGATATCGCTTCAAGAAGCTGTCCTGTTCTTTTTCCCTTTGTTACTTTTATATTCTCACAGTAAAAATAAGTATCAACAATATTATTAATTATCATAGTATACATTAAACAGATTTTCCTGACTAGATTACAAGGATACACAATATCCTCCTATATTAAAGTGGTTATCTTTTTAGAGTATTTCTACTTTAGACTAAATTTGTAGGTGTCAGTGCTCTAGGCCCAACACCCCATGATCTTCCCAGAATATAGGCGGTTTGAGAGTTGTTCCCTTAAAGCCCTAGCCCCATCATCTCAGCCTCCCAGACTTCTGGGAAGCAGAATAAATAAAGCAAGACAGACAAAATAAGCAACGTGTTTCTTGAAGCATCCTCTATGACAGAAGATTTTTCACATGAACAAACACCAGATGGCAGCATACAGGTTCACCTGGCCTCACCAGGGCCTGTCCAGCAGCACTCTGCACATAATGGTTATTCAGGATAACAGTGACCACCATCATCTTGCTTCTCTGCAGCAACTCATAAAGCATGGCCAGCACAGTCAAGCACTTAATCACGTGGCTCTGCACCCCATCTCTTCTTCTACCTACCCATACCCAATTATCCTGGCCTTCTGCCTCAAAACAAAAATAATTATTAACATAGTAATATTTGCCTCAGGTCTCCTCCCAAAAGGATTGGCATAAGCCAGATAATTTTAAAGATTCTTTTCAATTTCTCTTCTTCCCTAATTACTGCTGTGTTGACAGGTGTTGAACATATTGCTATGTTCTACTGTGGGAGAAGCTGAGTTATAATCAGCATCAAGTTTCTGACACTTTTATTTCTTTTCTTGTCTGCTACATTTTGAAATTTGGCTCATTATTTCCTGTTTTCTGTTGTCATTGGGTTTTGTACCTATGGAAAGTCAGAAAGCATGAGCCTATGATCTGGTGTTACTCTGCCAATCTTATTTTTATTTTTTTCCTTTTTATTGAGATATATGCACATAGATCATGAATACATTTGTGCATTTGTGGGGTACAATGTGTTGATCTTTTAAACAATTTGGAATGCTTACATCAAACTAATTAATATAGCTTCTACTTCATTTGCTTAATTATTGTGTTAAGACATTTGTGTTCTATACTACAAGATTCTGCCAATTTCAACCAGAAGTGCCACCTCATAAGTGTCTAAGCAGAGGATTAGCTTACGTCTGCAGCATATTCTATCCTCCTAGCCAGTATAATTTGTTCAGGAATAAATGTATTTCCTCAATTATATACAGCAGGATTATTTTTGTTCTCCATAAAGGAGAAGGGTACACTAGAGTATGGTCTCGTCTGGTACACTTTGCTAACAGACTTCCTCTCATCAGTTGGCTTTCTTAGTAGAATCTGCCAATAAGTTTTTATCATTTAGTTAAAACTTGAGGTCTGAATGTATTGAGCTTACAAATATTTTGTTTTATGATATATATATTATATATATACCATTTTATTCATTAAACTTATTTATCATGCAACATTCAAAAATTTACTTATCTTATGTAATTACACCTACTAATTTTTGTGGGAATTTTTTTTATTGTTTTTGACTTTTTCCTGATCTCAAAGTAAGTGCAATAGGCAAATTTTGGCCCTTGTGACCTTCACCTTAGTTCTTAGGCCTGTGGTTATGTTACATGGTGAAAGGAATTTTGCAGGTATAATTAAGGTTAATCAGTTGACCTAAAAATAGGGATATTATCCTGGATTATCCAGTTGAGCACAGTCTAAGCACATGAGCCCTTAAAAGTGAAGCTAAGACAAACAGATTGGAATGCACAGAAAGGGCTTGACTCATCGTTGCAAATGCTAACACAGAAGGTATGAGAAGGAACTAGATTCTGACATCATCTTAGATAAACTTTCAAACAGATCCTTCCCCAGGTTTTCAGTAACAAGCACAATTCTGTCAATACCTTGGCTTGGACATTGTAAAACCATGAGCAAAAAGTAGAGCCCAGTCACATTGCATATATGTCTCTTTTCAATGTTTTATGTGATTAATAACTATTTTCTACTTTTTAAACTTTTTTTAGCATTAGAGATAAATATATAATTGTTTTTACATCTCCTTGTAGACACAATGATCTAATTCTAAAATCTAAAACACATACACACAAAAAAAAAGAAAGAAAGAAAGAAAGAGAAAAAAGTCCACAACAGGTATTCAGAGTATCTTAGGAAATTAAAAATTATAATTAAGTTCTCTAAATTTGATAAAGACTTTATCTGGTTAATAGCCTTAATTATTAGGGAACTTCTAATTATTTTGTTCCACTTCAAGTTTTTTACTTCAGAAATGAAAAGCTAGCTCTTTCCACTCTATTGTGATTTTTCTTGAAAAGGTAAAATTCTTTCCTAATTTTAGACTTTCTCTCATTTAATGCTTAATAAATTAAAGAGGAACCATTAATATTCTAATGATATCACACAATTTAATCATAATTATAAAATATACTTCCACATTTAACTATTCTCATCTAACATAGCAGTTTACCTATTTTAAGAAGAATTATTTCTAATGAAAATTTAATAGGGTTGGCCTCACATTGACTAGCAGTTGCCACCACAATGAATAATTTCCCTTCCTTGTTAATTCGTGTGATCATTAAAAGGGTGAGCTTCTTTTTATTCATGAAGAACTTGCCTCTGAGGAACCAAAATTTCAGTGAAAACGTAAATGTTATTGAATTTCAGATCAGCTGCCTGAGGAAAAAGTGAGTTTAGTTAATTCTGATTTAACCAACAAGAAACCAAGACTGAGCTGTTGAAGAAATATGAGGACAGAGTTTCTACTACCAGAACATGTCAAACAAAAACCCTGACCTCACCTTGGTTGTCAGGTAATTTAGAAAACATGGGGCCCAATCCTAAGCTATCTCTTTCAGATGGTTCCACAGGCCAAATACCCTTGATAATTGCCAGTTCACTTCCTGAGTGCCTCACTCTGAAATTGGTTCCTTTTTGGGGATTTTAGGAACTTTCTACCGGAACCATTCATTCAGCAGGTTGCCTTCCAGTGCTAGTTACATTTCAGGTGGAGACGGCTCTTTGCTTTGAATTGACTGCAAATATGGGTAAAAGGAAAATGGGACATAACGACATTTTTTTGAGTGGCTATATGTTGCAGGCACTGCTATTTTGTGGGAAAATGGATTTTCTGATTGCAATCTAATCATAGAAAGTTAGAGGCACTGAGTCTTGATCAAAGATGCCTACTTTCTCCCTGTGGAAAGATGAGGCCTGGGTGATTCTGAGTTTAGTCCAAACACCTGGAAATTTCAGTATTTTTCAACATATCCACAAAGGAAGTGCATAAACTACTAACACAATTTTTTCCTTGATCAGAGAAACACTAATAACCGACATTTATTGAACACTTCCTGTGGGCAGGCACTGTCTGGCGGTACTTTCCGCGATTTGTCCTACCACATTCCCGCAATAACCATATAAGCAAGGACTATTTTTTCCCCATTTTTCAGTTGAGGAAACAGAAATACCGCAAGGTTAAATAACTTTTCCAAGGATAATACATGGCTGGTAAACCTGATAAATCTGGATCTAGAGCCCTTTGTTTTTAACCCACCATAGAAAGAGAAATTTCCTTCCCTTAGGAGGAGAAGCTGCCTTGGTGTTTGATCTTTTAGGAGTCTTGGCCTGGCTGGCATATTATTTTTGGTTAAGGAAGCAGCACCATTCTTGGGCTTGCTGGCCATGGGTTTTTAGAACTCTTCATCTTGTCTTCTGAGATCTAACACGACTGACTTGTTTGCAGCATGTCACCAGCAGCTATAGGCCATCCCCTTCTCCTCTAAGTTACTGCAGTATCATCACCCTCAGGAACATGAGATCAAGAGAAACTGACAATCTGACATAAACTTTTGCTTTGTGCACTTCGCATCACAAATTCTTTTGCTACCCTTATCTAATTAAATTAAGGTGTAATCTACATAGTGTGTGTGCTTTCTTTTTGCCAACACTTACTTCACCAGAAAGGCAGAAAATACCTAATACTATGTGCTTGTCAGCCTCAGATGACCTGAATTGTGGCTTCCTGCTGGTATTCACATTTTGGGGTAATTCCCTTACTCTGAATGTGGGCTAGACTTTGGGATTTACTTCTAAAGGCTGGAATACAGTAAAAGTGATAAGATATCATTTCTGAGATTAGGTTATAAAAAGATCATATCATCTGTTTTAGGTTTTCTCTCTCTTTCTAAAATTGTGTTGCTGAGGGGGAAGCCAGCTGCCATGCCATGTTATATGGAATGAAATTTTGCCAAGAGCTACCTAAGTGAGCTTGGGAGCAGATCCTCCCAGTTGAAGCTTGAAATGACTAGTCCTGGCCAACACCTGAACTCCATGAAAAGCCCTGAACTAGAATCAATCTCAGCCATTTCCTTAGTCCTGATCCATAGAAATTATAAGATAGTGAATTGTACTGGGTTTAGCTCTTAAGTTTTGGAATAACTTTGATATACAAAGAAAAGAGCTAAGTAGACACATCCCAGGGTCATAGTGCTAGGGAGACAAAATCAGAAAATAGAACTTGCCCCAAAACAAGGACAACAAAATATAGTTCCAGGATTTCAGCTGAACCACTGAAGGATGACCCACAGAAAACATGGCAAAGCCTCAAATAAACACATCTGACTGAATCATTGCAATTTAATTGTATTGTAACCACCTTCCAGTGGGCAGGAGGGACAACAAAAAGCGTAAATCAGCTCTTGAGGAAATAATATCAAACAATATCACTTAGATCCTCTACACATTTTTATACCCACTTTGGGAATTTGCTCAAAATGTTACCTGGTAGGCCAGGAATAAAATACCAAATGAGCAAATTATGTGGGGAAAAAAATTTCAGGAAAAAAAAGAAACTCAGTGACTCAGACTTTTTATATATGAGCATTAAAATAACCACAATCTATATACTTAAGAAAATAGGTCAAAAATAGAAATTTTACCAGGAAATTGGAATATTTTTAAAATATCAAATGAAAATCCTAGAACTAAAAAATAAAATAGGAGAAATTAAGAATTTGTTCTTTGGATCTAACTGCAGACTAGACAGAGAAAAAAAGTCTGGAAAATAAGTCAGATTGAAGCACAGAGATAAACAGATGAACTATAGAAAAATAAAGTAAGAAAAATGAGATGTAGCAAGAAAATCTAATATAATAGAATTATTGGAGTTCCAAAAAAGAGAAAAGGGAAATAGAGAATCAGAAATATTTTAAGAGATCCTGATAATGATGAATCAAGACTTGAAACACTTAGACCAGAAACAGAAAAAGATGTCATCCATCACCAAATCCATTCAACTTGTATCAGAAGACTTGTTACTATAATAAGAAATAAGAAAACAATAATAAAGGAGGAGTCTTCTGCAGACTCTCCCATCCAGAAGGAGAGTTAAAGGATAGAAATTTAGCAAGAAAGCCAATGATTTGGAACTGAGCCAAAAGAGAAGGTCAAGATCACTGCCTGGGTGCTGCTGCGGTAGCCGCTGCCCCGCAAACAGGGACACACCTCTGCGGCCCCAAGATCCACAGCGACCGCGTGGCGCCTCCCCTCCCCTCCAGCCTTCACGGCTGCTGTGAATAGCTGCGACCCACGGCCATAGCAACTGATGCTGCCTGTGCTGCCGAGGTCGCCCCGCTCATAGTGACACAAAGCCCCCGCCCCCTTAGCTTTCACTGCGGCTGGGAGTGGCTGGGAACTGTGGCCATTGCTCCGAAGCTGCCACCCAGCGAATAGAGAGGACACTTTCGAGGAGATAGCAACCTCCACCCGGGTGCTGCTGCAGTTGGAAGCCGCCGCCCCGTGAATAGGGACACACCCCTGCAGCCCCCGAGATCCACAGTGAACACGTGGCCCCTCCCCTCTAGCCTTCACGGCTGCTGCGACCCACGGCCATAACTCCCATAGCAACCACCACGGCTGGTGAGGCCGAGGTCGCCCACGCATAGTGTCACAAAGCCCCCGCCCCTTAGGCTGAGAGCTGCTGGGAGCCCGGCCATAGCAACCCCCGCCCCCGGGTGCTTCTGCGGTGACTCCAAAGTTACCGCCCTGTGAATAGAGAGGACACCTTCGCGGCCATAGCAACTAACCCCCGGGAGCTACTGCGGTTGGAAGCTGCCGCCCCTCGAATAGGAACACACCACTGCGACCGCCGAGATCTGCAGTGACTGTGAGGCCCCTCCCCCGCAGTCACCACAAGCCCTGCTCCCTTGCTCCCCTCTCACAGCAGATCGTTGTTGCTGGACTGGACTGCAATTATATATACATATAAGAATAATAATATTTTCGAGATTTTTTTTTGTGAATATCCTTTTCTTGGAGGCGCT
>CAUYON010130837.1:0-11385 GCA_963573935.1 Arctocebus calabarensis | reverse complement strand
CTAGCTCTTTTTCAGAAAAGATATGAAATTGTCCCCAACTGATGTCAAGCGCCAGGCTGATTCAGAACAGGATGTGGTGTCTCCAGACTGTCCCTCAGTGGCAATACCCCCAGCTACAATAAACCTGCCTGGCCTTTTACACCTCACTGCTGAAATGTTTATTGAGAATGTTTATTCCTCAAACAAGCATCGCCATTTGCTGACTTTGTTTTTGCAGGTTAAGTTGGCTAAAGTCTCTACTGAGTGAAGGTCCTAGATTATCTGCCCATAGGAACTTTGCCTTCAGTAACCACAGGGATGAATAAAACTGATTAAAGATTACCAGCCTCTTTATTCTGCATTTTGTGTGTGTGTGCGCGCGTGTGTGTGGAACCAATGGATAAGTCAAAGACCAACTCTGCACTAAGCCAGGAGTATCCAAAGATTTTTATCTGTGGTATCAGATCGCACAAAAAATATTCATAGGATTTTTTTCAGTGAATCAGATATTGTTAGCATTTGTGGGTATTTACCATGTGGCCCAAGATAGCTCCTCTTCTTGCAATGTGCAGTGGAAAGAGAAAACAAGGATGGACAGGCTCCGTGACCAGAATCGCTTAAGCTCAGGAGTTGGAGGTTGCTGTGAGCTATGACGCCACGGCACTCTACCCAGGGCGACAGCCTGAGACTCTGTCTCAAAAAAATAAATAAATAAAATTAAAAAAATATATCCTATTTCTCATCAGTATCTGTGCAACTGCACTGAAGGGTGATTTCACCTTTGTTTTATTTTCTCTTTCGTTTTTAAAGCTATGTGTTTGGAAAAATAATGCAACGACTTTGCATTGGGATATGGAACTGAACACGACCAGTCTGGGTCTGGTAATAGTGAGAGAACTCACAGTAGCAAAATTCCTCCGTGAATGTACTCTGCACCTGTGGTCTCCAACACCCGGACACTGAGCAGTGCCAGTCGGGGGCCTGTTAGGAACCAGGTTGTACATCAAGAGAGTGGTTGGTGAGCAAAAGAAGCTTCATCTGTATTTACAGGAGTTCCTCATCATTCTTAACACCCCCTGAGCTCTGCAGCATTAGATTCTCATAGGAGGCTGAACCCTGCTGTGAGTCGCGCAATGCCTGGGGTCCACTTTGTGGGTCCCTATGAGAATCCAATTCCCAATAATCTGAGGTGGGGCTGAGGTGGTGATGCCGCCATTGGGCAGTGGCTGCAAATATCGATTATCATTAGCAGAGCAGTATTATTTACCATAATAAATCAGCTGCCTTCAGACTCAGATCAAAACCATCCCTGGCCAACCCAGTCCAGGGAAAAATTGTCTTTCATGAAATTGGAAGTGCCCCCGGTGCCAAAAATGGTTGCTGTAGAGCACAGACTCCATCTGGGCAATGCTGGCATTAGGGACCAAATAATTATCTTTCGTGGGGTTCCTTTGCAAGATAAGATCACTGTCCCTGGACTCTGTCTTCCAGATGCCAGCAGAAACCCGCACAATTACAAAAATAAAACCATTTCCCATCAGTATCTGTGCAACCCCACTGAAGGCTGATGGCACCTTTTTTGAGACAGAGTCTCACGATATCACCCTGCTAGCATGACAAGCAGAAGGATGCCCAGGTATTTGTCTCTGTTCTCCCCTGTGGGCAAAGTTGCTCCCTGTTCAGAAAATGTCTTCATCTGTGCTATCAAGTAGTGGTGAGAAACGTGATTTTAACACGGGGAAATGGACCATGAGCTGCACCTGTCTAACAATGTCCCCAAGATGAGAGTTTTTTTTTTTTTATTAAATCATAACCGTGTACATTGATGCCTTTATGGAGTTCCGTGTACTGATTTGATATACAATGCAAAATGCTTACATTGAAGTAAGTAACACATCCATCACAATGACACTTTGTTCTTTTTTTTTTTTAATTTTTTTTGAGAAAGTTTCACTTTGTCACCCCCAATAGAGTGCTTGGCATCACAGCTCACAGCAACCTCAAACTCCTGGGCTCAAGTGATTCTCTTTCCTCAAGCCTCCCAAGTAGCTGGAAGTACAGGTGCCTGCCTCAATGCCTGGCTATTTTTAGAGACGAGGTCTTGCTCTGGCTCAGGCTGGTCTTGAACCTGTGAGCTCAAAGCCATCCACCTGCCTCAGCCTCCCAAGTGCTGAGATTACAGGTGTAAGCCACTGTGCTCAGCTATGCTCCTTTCTTAATAGTTTTGAGATGTGCCATTGCACCTGTTATCTGAGTGGATATAACATCTGTGACTGTTATAAATATCTGCTAGATTTCCTTTCTTGCCTTGGTTTTTACTAGGGGAATACAAGTTCACAATACCTTTTGATTTAAGAGTACATGTCCGTTTTAATAGGTCATCAGATTCTGCAAACAGAGTATTTGAAAGGCTCTCTGTTGCTCGAATGTGCCTGAGCGCAGACAACCCTCCAGCGTGAAGCGATTTGAACAATGTGGTCCAATTAGACCTTCAAGTGTGTACTTTTCCGGCCCCAAATAAATTGTGACCTGGGACAGATTCATCACTCAGACACCTAAAACTTCACTTTCCATTTTCCCCAAAAAATAAAAGATAAGGAAAGTAAAACAGAAACAAAGGTGACCCTTTGAGATAACTGGTTAGAAATGCTTTCTATGACCTAAATTTGATTGTAGGCACCTACCTATATATACAAAGTACAAATAGGTGCATATATAGACAGAACACCCAAATAATCCTCCCAAATCAACTTTTATAGGTCCAAACAAAGTGGTTTTCTTTGAAGCAAAACAGGGATTCATCGAAGAAAATATTCCTTTCCAGTGGAATTACAAACCTACACTTTTGACAAATGCTTCCTATAGAAAGAAAATAGTAACCAAAATGCTGGGTTTTTGCATACGTGTGTGTATGTGTGCGTGTTCCAGTGAGTTACTTTCTCTTGGGTTTAGATGAATTGATAATATCATAAAGATACAAGCTGCAGTTGCAACCAAATGGTCTTGGGTCCTCCCCTCTTGAAACAAGCATCTCCCGATGCCTCCTGCGTAAACTTCAGTGGATTTTGCCAGTTCTACGATGAGATAGACTCACAAAACAAATAGGGCCAAGTCTTACCCGCTGGCTTGGATGTCAGACAGAAACTGGCAAATTCCCCACTTTGAAGACAGCCCTGGAGCGAAAATGCAGGAGGACGTATTACATTTGAATTTCAGACACACAACCTTTCTCTTTTTTCCTCTTATTGTAACCACGCCCCGTGCAATATTTGGAATATGCTCACATTTGAAATGATGTGCCCACATTGCTTACCTGAAATTCCAATGATTCCTGGAACAATTGCTATTGTTCTGTTTTCTTTGATTCAGGCAAAGTGCTCGGGCTAGAGTTTGTTCCCCATGCCTGGACGTCAGAGGTGTGTGGACAGAGAGAGGTGTCAGATTTAAGTAGACGTCCAAATTATCACAGTTGCTTTGAAGGAAGAGGAGATATATTTATCCGGAAAACTAAAAGGCAAGTGAGGCCTCTGAATACCCACCACAAATCATCCAGGCAAATCGCCGGTAGCTTTTAAAGCTCCGTCTCTCTCCTTTCTGAACAAAAAGAAATGTATACGGCTGAGTTATGAGCCAGTAACTCATCTCCATTTTAGGAGCAAAATCTTAACGATTCAGTTAATTGGACGAGGCTTTGCAAAGTCTCATCACATCTGTTACAGGAGCCTGAAAATTCTACAAAAGCCTCCAAAATAAAAGCACCAGCAACCTCAACCAGAGATGTCGCCCGAAAGGGACTTGGATTTAAATCTTTGTGGAGTCAAGGGGTCCCCACCTGTAGATGTCCCTGACCCCACTATGATGATTTTGATATATGAGTGCTCATTGGTATTCAAAGCAAAACCCAAGGACCACTGCTCATGGGAGGCATTTACTTCATTTATATTTCTCTGTGCTATGAGCAAGGTCATATTTACGATTTAATAGTAGTCTCTCGGAGGTGTGGATCAAATGTTATCTGCCATACAAGTTCTACTTTAATAATAAAGGTTGAGGCTCGGTGCCTGTGGCTCAACGGGCTAAGTCGCCAGCCACGTACACCTGAGCTGGCGGGTTCGAATCCAGCCCGGGCCCGCCAAACAACAATGACGGCTGCAACCAAAAAATGGCCAGGTGTTGTGGCGGGCGCCTGTAGTCCCAGCAACTTGGGAGGCGGAGGCAGGAGAGTCGCTTGAGCCCAGGAATTGGAGGCTGCTGTGAGCTGTGATGCCACAGCACTCTATCCAGGGTGACAGCTTGAGGGCTCTGTCTCAAAATAATAATAATAATAATAATAAAGGTTGAAAAAAACCTTTTAGGTACTTATTGTTCAATAAGTTGATCATGTTGTCTATGAAGACAAAATATCTATGTTTTCCTTCGTATTCCATTAAAGCAGGTCTTGTGTGGAGAAGGATTCTACATAACAAATTCAAACATTATCACCTAATTCTTTGAACCCTCAGATTAACCTGAAACAATAATTTTTTAAAAGGGAACAAATAAATGAATCAAGTAGGTATTGTGTGTATGAAAATATATACTTACCCATGTTGAGAAGAAGAAATTCTATGTATTTGTCAATAGGATTTAAACTTAATACAATTCACAATTTTAAATGGTGTGTCATTATGTACTTACAACAGAGAATTTTAATTTGGAGTTGATGCAATCTGCTATTTTAATTTGGAGTTGAATCCAAATATTCAGAAATTAAATGCATTTTATGGCTTTCAACATACATTATAATTAAAACTCAGGTAAAATAAAGTTTTATATTTTACATTACAGTTTATGAACATTAATGGAGAATCTAGGGAATTTTTCTTATAGTAAGTTCTACAACTGCATTCTTCTTACCTTGAAAAAAGACAGCATGCTGATATTTACGGCTAAATCTGTCTGAATGAGAAATCTTTGTGGATATATTCAAAATGGGAAAATAACAAATTTTCAGATTCACAGAGAAAAAATGAGTGGTAAAACCTCTTTGGATACCATATAGCATTTTGTCCTTTTGTTCTTAGCACAAGTTGGTATTTTTTTTGAGTGCGCTTACTCCAGGAAAAACAGCTTTTTATCACTACAAAGCTCAATACCATGCAAGTGTTTTAATTGTCTAAATACTACTTTTTAATTTTATTTTAAAATTATTTTTTACTATATGCCCCGCCCCCCAAAAAAATCATAACAAATGATTGTATTTTTCTCTTTTGCATTATTGTATTACAATTGTATAATAATTGTATTATTCTCATCATTACATAAACAGAAGCAAAGATTGCATGGTTGAAAAATAATGGAATTTCAGGGCAGGTCTATGGCTCAAAGGAGTAGGGCACCAGCCCCATATGCTGGAGGTGGCAGGTTCAAACCTAGCTGCAGACAAAAACTGCAAAAAAAAAAAAAAAAAAAAGAAAGAAAGAAAAATAATGGAATTTCCAATGAAAGTTGCCAGATCAGCAAAAGCATGTTTTTCCCATAGAACATGAGAGAATTCCATTGGAAGCCACCAGGGATGTTGACTTCTCCAAAGGAGATTCCCTGTCATGTTTTCTTTATTTTTTTCTATGTAGCCATTTTTGTTCATTTCAAATGAACATGAGGGTCCAAATTTTTGGATTACATTGTTCTCACTTGCAAAGTAAAGTCCCAGTTGTAAAACCACCCCTCACCCAGGGGGCACGTCACACACCCACATCTTGTGCCCATTAGGTGAGATCCCATCTGATGCCCTCTCTCCTGCCATTCATCTTTCCCCCAGTCTCCTCCTAGCTTCCTTCTCCCCCTCCCCCTATACTAGACAATATTGGTGTTTTATTTTTTATATGACCATGTAATTGTTTATATATTGGTTTCATAGTAGTATGGAGTACATTGGATATTTACTTTTCCATTCCTTGTGATACTTTATAAGAAGAATGGGTTCAACTCCATCCAGGTAAACATGAAAGATGAAAAGTCTCCATCTTTTTTATGGCTGAGTACTACTCCATGGGATAGATGTACCACAATTTGTTGGTCCACTTATGGGTTGAGGGGCATTTTGGACTTCTTCCATGACTTGGCAATTATCAACTGGGCTGCAGTGAACGTTCTGGTGCAAATATTCTTATGATAAAATAATTTTTGATTTTCTGGGTCGATGCCTCGTAATGGGATTGTGGGATCAAATGGAAGGTCAACTTTTAGTTCTTCAAGGGTTCTCCATACTTCCTCCCACAAAGGCTGTATTAGTTTGCAGTCCTGCCAATATTGTAGAAGTTTTCCTTTCTCTCCACATCCATGCCAGCATCTGCAGCCGTGGGACTTTGCCCTGTCACATTTTTCTCTGGACATCAGCCTCATCCTCTCACATTTGTGGTATTTCATGTGTTTTTTAATTATTTTTACATAACACAGAACCAAACCAATAGAAGCAGCTCCAGTTTGCAAACTCTTTACCAATATCCTGAGACAAACCAAACAAAATGAGTCGGTGGAAGACATTTGTGCACTCATGTGTTCATTACCACAATATTCCCTAGAGCCAAGACGGGAAATCAACCTAAATGCCCATTGATAGGTAAGGAACGAGTAAGTCAAACACACACATAGTGAGACAACAGGATGCTCCTGAGACTTAAAAGAATGGAATCCCCAATCGTAACAGCGCAGGTGAGCCTGCAAGGTAGGATGCTAAGTGAAATAGGGCAGGTACAAAAATGCAGATGCACATGACCTCCCATGTACATGGAACCTGAAAAAGGCAAACTCACAGAAGCAGAAAGGAGAATGGTGGTTATCGGAGGCACAACACTTCATTAATACAGAAGAGATAAGTTCAAAAGCTCTGTCGTACATCATGGTGAATACAGCTATTAACAGTATGTTGTACACTCAAAAGTTTCTAAGAGAATACATCTTCAGTGTTCCTGACACAACCAAAATGATAAGCATATGAGGGAATGCATGTGATAATCACCTCTATTTAGCCATTCCAGAATGTATACATATTTTTTGTATTAAGTCATAAACACATAGAGCATGTATACATTGATGACTTTATGGGGCACAATGTGCTGATTTTATATACAATTAAGAATGCTTACGTCAAACTAGGTAGCATAACCTTCACCTCCTTTACTTGATTATTGTGTTAAGACATTTATAGTCTATAATTAATAGATTTCACATGTAGTCTTGCAATATGAACCATAGGAATGTTTCCACCATTTACCTTCCCTCCATCGAATCTCCCCCTTCCCTTCCCATCCCCTTCTCTTCCCTCCATCACCTTGGGCCACAGGTGTGATTTATTTCTAGTGAAAGTGTAAGTGATTATAAATTGGCTTCATAATAGTACTGAGTACATTGCATACCTTTTCTTCCATTCTAGAGATAGTTTACTAAGAAGAATATGTTCCAGCTCCATCCATGTAAACATAAAAGAGGTAAAGTCTCCATCTTTTTTAATGCTGCATAGTATTCCATGGTGTACATATACCACAATTTATTAATCCATTCATGGGTTGATGGACACTTGGGCTTCTTCCATGACTTGACAATTGTGAATTGAGCTTCACTGAACAATGTGGTGCAAATATCTTTGTTGTAAAGTGATTTTTGGTCTTTTGGATATACACCTAGTAGAGGAATTGCAGGGTTGAATGGTAGGCCTACTTTTAGATCCATGAGTGTTCGCCAAACTACTTTCCAAAAGGAATGTATACATATTTTAAAACATAACTGCCCCATGATATCTTGGGGAAATTGATTCTAGGATCCCTCCAAACACCACAATGTTGCTCAGATCCCTCATATAAAATGATATGATCTCATCAGATCTTCACACATGTTTTAAATCATCTCTAGATCACTTATAATACCTGATCCAATGCAAATGTTGTGTATATAGTTGCTATAATGTATTCTTTTACTAGTACTATTTTTCATTTTTTGCTGGTGGTATTTCTTCCCTCTTTCTTTATATTTCCATATATTATAATCAAACTTTTAAAAACATCAGTATGCCACTACAGAAGTGTTATTAGAAATTTTAAGCACAATTAGAATTTTTAAAGACCTGAAAATATGTTTTTATATAGTTAAAAAGTAAGCAAACTTTTTAAGAGAAACATATTTGTTCACGTAAGGTGTTAAAATAAAATATTGACATTAATCGATAAGTGGTTAATCAGTGTGGAGAATTGGGGAGCGAAGGCATTGATCCATTATTGCTTTTCATTTATTTCTACTGTATTGTATTTCAAATTTCTGTCTGAGGCAGAATATTGTTTAAAAAAATGTGTTTAGGGCTCCGTGCCTGTAGCTCCATGACTAGGGAGCCGGCCACATACACCAGAGCAGGCAGGTTGGAATCTAGCCCAGACCTGCTAAAACAACAATGACAACTACACAAAAATAGCCAGGTATTGTGGCAGGTACTTGGGAGACTGAGGCAAAAGGATCGTTTAAACCCAAGAGGTTGAGTTTGCTATGAGCTGTCATGCCACGGCACTCTACCAAGAATGACATAGTAAGACTCTGTCTCAAAAAAAAAAACAAAACTTTTTATTTAGGTCCATTAAAAAGCTACAAATATAAATGAATAGTCTTGACTCTTTCCGACTTCTGATTGACAAGCCAAGTCACCCATTTGTACGTGTCGCATTAGATGACTACAGCAATCTATATGCTCACGGAATTGCTAAAAAGCAAGCCAAATTAGATGGTGATTTTTATCAGAGTCTAGACCCCAATAAAAGTGTGTCCTAAGGGAAGGGAGATCAATGTGGGTTGGAGAAATCAGAGGAGGCAGATGTCAAAGAGGCACATTGTAAGACAGACAGGATTTAAATACAGGTGATGTAGGGGCAAAGTCATTACAGTGAGGCAGAAGAGAGTGGTTTCCAATCAGGGATGAAAAAAATCACATTAAAAATTCATAGTGCAAGGGAAGAATAAAATGCTAGGAATAAAAGATAAGATGGGTTAGAACAGATACATAGAGTAGAGCCAAGTTATTGAAAACTTATAGCACTTAGGCCTGGATAGCCATAACACTGCTTCTTAATTATTTAGCCTTCAAAATGTCACTTAACTTTCTGTGGATGTTATATCTTGTCCCCTTAATGAGATTTTTGGATTTCTGCAGAGGGATGATTTAAACCAGGGGTCCTCAAACTATGGCCAGCCGAGGACATTTATCCGGCCCACCAGGTGTTTTTGCCTCTGCTGTCTGTCCTGCTTAGCAGCCAACTTGTCCCAGGTGGCAGTGCCCATGTGTGGAATGTGTGCCACACTCTCCAACTCCCCTCCTTCTCTCTGTCTCTCAATTCCTCCTCTCAGTCTGGGGTGAGACTGAGACTTGTGATAAGACAAGTCATGAGCTTGCCCGTGCAAAGCCTGTTGCTGCCTGAGGACCGAGGTAAGAATAAGTTAGGATTTTTTTTTTTTTTTGAAGTTAGGAGGTGTAATTTTTTTTTTTTTTTTATTTTGTAGTTAGTAGGGCCTATTTTGTAGCTAAGGGGGGCATTTTTTTTCGGAACTTAGAGGCCTTTTGTTTTTTGGCAAATGGGAGCATCTTTTTTTTTTCATTTTAAATATTGTATTTGTATTTGTTCCCTTATTTTTTTTTCTTTTGCAGTTTTTGGCCAGGGCTGGGTTTGTACCCACCACTTCCAGTATATGGGGCTGGCATCCTTCTCCTTTGAGCCACAGATGCCACCCCTGTTTTATTTTTTTACTTCACAATAAGATATATGCAGTGTACATAGGAAGTTGTTCATAGTTTTTTGGTTTTTTTTTTAACTATAGTCTGGCCCTCAAACAGTCTGAGAGACAGTGAATTGACCCCCTATTTAAAAAGTTTGAGGACCCCTGATTTAAACCACTCAAAAGTGATATACAGAACATTTACTAAATGCTTCTAAATATTTGAATAAAGAAGTTGAAACACAGATGAAATTATCATTATCACCATCACCCTGACCACAGTAATTCTTTTCTTCTTTGCTATCATTATTATCACCATCAACATCATCTTCTTCATATCACCCTCATCACCACTATCGCTATCACCATAATTAGCATCATCATCTACACCATCAGCACCATCGCCATCATCATCACATCAACATCATTACCATCATCCTCACTATCTTCATCATATTCACCATCATTACCATTACCTTGGTTATCATCTTCACCATCACCATCATCACCATCACTATCACCATTACCATCATCATCAATACTATTATCATTATCTTCACTATCATCTTCACCATTTACACCATCACCATGATCATCACGTCAACATCATCACCATCTTCACTATCATCTTCACCATCACCATCTTACCATCTACACCATCTTCACCATCTCTATCACCATTACCATTATCATCAACACTATTACCTTTATCTTCACTATCATCTTCACCATCTACACCAGCACCATGATCATCACATCAACATCATTACCATTTCACTATCATCTTCTTCATCGTCATCTTACTATCTACATCTTCACCATTTCTATCAACACCCCCATCATCATCACATCAACATCATTACCATTATCTTCACTATCATCTTCACCATCACCATCATCACCATCTATACCATCACTACAATCACCATATCAACATCATTACCATCATCATCACCATCACTATAATCATCACATCAACATCATTACCATCATCTTCACCATCATCACAATCAACATCACCATCTCTATCACTATCATATTCACTATCATCACCATCATCACAGTAATCACTGCACAAAAATAGGCCCTACTAACTGCATAGCTATAATTATTATCACCATCACCATTATCAACATTACTGGATCAATATCACCACCAGTATCAACATCACCATCATCATCATCCCTGTTGTCAATATCACTTCATCAACATCACAATAATCATTATCTTTATTACTCTCATGATCATCATCATTGTCACCACCATCATCTTCATTATCACCATCACCATCAACAACCATACCATCATCTTCATCACCTTCACTATCACCATCACTTCACTACATTCACCACCATCATCATGCCTTCACCATCACCATCATCTTCACCACCTTCACCATCACCTCCATCTTCACACCTTCACCATCACCATCATCTTCACCACCTTTACCACCACACCACCTTCACCATCACCACCATCTTCACCACCTTCACCATCACCACCATCTTTACCACCTTCACCTTCACCACCATCTTCACCAGCTTCACCATAACCATCATCTTCACCACCTTCACCATCACCTCCATCTTCACACCTTCACCATCACCTCCATCTTCACACCTTCACCATCACCATCATCTTCACCACCTTTACCACCACACCACCTTCACCATC
>CAUYON010130836.1:0-24850 GCA_963573935.1 Arctocebus calabarensis | reverse complement strand
GAAATCAAGTTACTCATGTCTATTAGAGTTTTTCTTATAAATTGAGGTGCATTCTGGTTGGGTGCATAAATATTAATAATTGAAATCTCATCATATTGAGTATTACCTTTAACAAATATGAAATGTTGGTCTTTATCCTTCCTTACTTTTGTTGGTTTAAAGCCTATTGTATCTGCAAATAAGATTGCAACACCTGCTTTTTTCTGTTTTCCTTTTGCCTGGAATATAGATGACCATCCCTTCACCTTGAGTCTATATTTATCTTTTAAGATAAGGTGAAACTCTTGTATGCAGCAGATATCTGGCCTGAGTTTTGTATCCAGTCAGCCAACCTATGCCTCTTTAGAGGACAATTTAAACCATTCACATTAATTGAAAATATTGACAAATCTTGAGAAAATCTAGGGGACATTTTTAATCCTTTCGTCACTGGGGAGTTGGACTTTGATAAAAAGTTTCTGGATAAGTTTACTTTTGTGCTGCAGGATTACTCTGGTCATTGTAGAGAATAGGTCTGAGAATATTCAGTACAACTCGTTTAGTTATGGCAAATTTCTTCAACATGTAAATGTTATTAAAATATTTAATTACTCCATCATAAATGAAACTCAGTTTAGCTGTATACAAGATTCTGGGTTGAAAGTTATTTTGTTTTAGGAGATTAAAAGTCAATGACCATTCTTTTCTCGCTTGAAAGGTTGGATCAGAGAGATCTGCAGTTATTCTAATATTCTTCCCCTTGTTGTGTCTGGTTGCTTTCAAAATTTTGTCCTTCCTATTAACTTTAGTGAACTTAATTATCATGTGCCTGGGGGATGTTCTATTCGGGTTGAGTTGTGCTGGGGACCTGAGACTGCTATCTGAATTTCAGAATCTCTTGGCATGTCTGGAAAATTCTCTTTCATAATCTCATAAAGAAGAGACTGTGCCTTGTGATGCCACTTCCTCATTTTCAGGTATCCCGATAAGGCAAATATTGGTTTTCTTTGAGTTATCCCAGAGCTGTCTGAGAGAATGATCTGTTTTTGCCTTCCATTTCTTTTCCTCTTTGTAGGTTTGGGAGTGTTCAAAAGCTTTGTTTTCAATGTTAGAAATTCTTTGTTCTGCTTGCTCCATTCTGTTGCTGAGGGATCCTACTGTGTTTCTCAGATCTTTGAGGGCTGCAACTTCTTGTTTCAATGTGTCAAAATGTTTGGTCTTTTGGTCTTTGAATTCCTCGACTTCTTGAGACAATTTTTGAAATGCACCCTGAATTTTTCTTTTTCTTTTTTAAAATAATTTTATTAAATTATAATTGTAGACATTAGGGCAATCATAGGGCACAATATGCTGACTTCATATACAATCTGAAATATTTTGATTGAACTATTAAACATAGCCTTCATGGCATTTTCTTAATCACTATATGAAGACACTGATATTCTACATTCAATAAGTTTCACCAATACCCTTCTAAGATGCACTGTAGGTGTGATCCCACCAATTGCCTTCCTTGAATTTCTAAATCCAACTTTTGCTCTATTTTATTAATGTTGTTTGCAATCCAAATTCTGAATTCGATTTCTCACGTCTAAGCCATCTGTTTATGCATAGGATCATCATTTGTGTTCGTCAAATTGTTCCTCAGGGGGGTTGATCTACTCCGGTTGTTCATGTTTCCAGAGCTTTTCTGTTGATTCCGCCACATGATTAATTTTATACCATTTGGCTGGTTGAGTAGATAAGGACAATTTGGGCTGGGGGTTCTCGGAGTAGTGATTGACCAGTCCTTTACTTGAAAGCTGGGACTGGTGTCTGTACCTTTTCCCCTAGAGTTTGCCAAGGACCTGTACAGTGCTACTGCTTGCGAAACTGGTACCTTCTTGGTGTGGTGGGGTTAAGTGGCTCCGTCTTATTGTCAGCTGGTCTTTGTCTTACTCTAGAGAATCAGTTACTCTGGGTTGAAATCTGAGCTGTGAAGAAATACCAGCAGTTAAGTTACCCACCCTCCCATCCCACAGGCAACAATTGGAAAAGCAAAATCAACCTTCCCACTACCACCCACCCAGAGTACCACTTTGGAACGTCCTCAGGTGATTGGCCCAGTTGAAGAGGTCCCAATCAATTGTCCTAGCCAGCACCAGTCTCAAATGAAAGAGTTAAAAAGTCTCTGGCAACTAGATAGCAGGGATCTGCTGGAAGCTTTAGTAAAAATGTCCAAAAATGTGGACTCTGTGGGTGACAGGCCTCCAGACCTCAGGGTGAGAGTGGAGGGGAAATGCCAGTAGTTCAAACTTGCAGGCAGAGAATATATACAGTTTTACACAGTTTTATGCCTGGCGGGAGAATGCCATAGCACCCTAGTAGGGGAAGGAGGTATGGTTTTTAGAGGGTCTCTCCCATGGGGCAGAGTGGGAGGACATCTGAACTCTGCTCGCTTGTTCGTATGGAGGTATGGAGTATACTGCGAGCTGCTCTCATGGGGGAGGGTACTCCCATCCACTTGGTGATGTGCTCTGTACCTTTTTGTTTGTGTCCTTGGGGTTTTGGCTCACTCCAGCAGGGTTGAAATGCATTCTTCGACCTTCTCTTTTGACTTTGATCCAAACCATCGGCTTTCTTGCTAAGTTTCTGTCCTTTAACTTTCCTTCTGGATGGGAGCCTCTGTGGAAAGCTGGCTACAGACCACCAACTTGGCTTCTCCTCCCCCTTGTGTGGTCAAGTTAAAGAGCTTCCACTGTATATGAATGAAACAAGAGCTGGATAATCTAAAAAAACTTCAGACAACGTAAAAACACTTGGAAATTAAAAATATGGTAGCAGGAATGAAAAATCTCAGTAGAAGTGTTGGAAGATAAAGTTGAGGAAATTTCCTAGGACATAGAGTGAGAAGACAAAGCCATAATAAATTAGAGAAGAATATTAGAAGTCAATTTCAAGAGGTGCATGTCATTTCGTGGAGATTCAGAATCATAGAAGAGAAACTGAAGTATGGAAATTCATTATTGAATAATTCAGGAAACTTGCCCAGAATGGACTTTGCAAATTGAAAGGGCCCAGGAAGAACCTAACATGAATGAAAATAGATTCATTTTATCGTGAAATTTTGGAATAGTTTTCAGCAAGAAGATTTAACAAACATTCAAAGATATGCCAAATGTAAAGGATCAGAAATAAGAATGACCTTGGATTTTAACTCTGGAAATTAGAGGAAAATGTAGCATTGATAGATTTTTAGTCTAGAATTTTATGACCTAGCCAAAAACCATAAGCTGAATGTGAGAGTATATGAAAGATATTTTTGACATCTGAGGTTGCGGTTTTCTTCCCATATAACTGTTCTCAAGAAGCTTCCATCTAGGGAATGCATTTTTTCAAGACAGAGCAATAAATTAAAGAAGACATAGGATACAGAGAAAATCCACCACAGGAAGGGACTCTTTTCAGGGTGAATATAAAAGGTGATAATCAGTATAAATGAGTACCAGACGTAGAAGGTAATCAGGACAGATTAGAGCTGCATGACTCAAAAGAGAGACAGACATTTTGCAGGTCATAATCACCATTATTTCTTGCCACCTTTGTATCACTTTTTAAATCTGAGGACAATATGCCCAGTTGAGCCTGGCCTAGATTTTTACCTGTACTTGTTTTTGACAAAGTTCTTGCACCTTGCTCCTTGTTCTACTGCCTTTATCAGCTGAGAATACTGATTTTACCACTGTAAGCCAGTGTGTAGAGTGAAAGGAGTAGTCTGAATAGTTTATATGGAAAAAAAGTGGCATTACATCTGAAGGGGAAATAGGTAAGTACAGGCCGGAAGGCACCCATTGGAAATGTGGTAGTGAAAGGCTCTACAGTGGTGGGAGGAGTTTTAGGATTAGTTGTGTTGTAATTTGGAGTTTTTCACTACGTAAATGTGTTTTATTATCCATAGTATTCTCTGACATATAGTAATATTGAAGGCATAGATTATGTGTGATTATATTTATCCACTTTTTGAATCTCTATCACTTTTTAGAGGGGGTGTATGGTGTATGTCTATCTAATTGAGTCACACAACTCTAATTTACTCTATTATCTTTTATACCTTCTTTCACTTGGGGTTAAATGTAAGTAATCAATTGTTTTACTGTTATGCATTTTTTTTCCAGACAGTGTCTCACTGTGTCACCCTTGGTAGAGTGCCGTGGTGTCACACAGCTCATAGCAACCTCCAACTCTTGGGCTTAGGCGATTCTCTTGCCTCAGCCTCCCAAGTAGCTGGGACTCCAGGTGCCTGCCACAATGCCTGGCTATTTTTTGTTGGCCAGGGCTGCGTTTGAACCTGCCACCCTTGGTATATAGGGCCAGTGCCCCACTGACTGAGCCACAGGCGCTGCCCCTGGCTTTTTTTGTTTTTTGTTGCAGTTCTCATTGTTGTTTAGCTGGCCTGGCCGCGTTTGAACCCACCAGCCTCCATGTATGTGGCCTGCACCCCACCCACTGAGCTATGGGTATTACCCTACTGTTATGCATTTTTATGTTTGAAGTGTGTGTGTGTGTGTGTGTGTGTGTATGTGGTATCTGTGTTGGATGTTATCTTAGTTCATTTAAGGTGCTGTAACAATAACCATAGGCTGAGGTTTATAAACCCTCCCAAGGTTTATAAACAGAAATTTATTTCTCAGTTCTGGAGTCTGGGAAGTTTAAGATTATGTTGCCAACAGATTTGATGTCTAGTGAACGCATGCTTCCTAGTTCATTGATGGCTGTCTTTTTTCTGTGTCGTTACATGGCAGAAGGGAGTGAGAGACATACATGGGGTCTCTTTTATAAGGGCTTAATCCCATTCATAAGGGTCCTGCCTACATGACCTAATAACTTTCTCAAAAGTCTCACATCCAGATACTCTCATATTGGGGATTAGGTTTGAATCGTAGTGTTGCCCAGTGGACAGAAGGAACACCCAAACACTATATTTAAAAGAGTAAGGGCTTTATTCCAGCAGGTAGAATAATAGCAGACCAGTTTCTAAAATGGCCACACTCCCTGACTGGCTCAGTCTTCTGTTTATCTCCAGTTAAAAATTCTGGCCCATGGATTCCTTTCTTATTGGTTATTTGAATCAAGCTGGAGAAGTGGGCTCCGGCTTTTATAGACCCATAGGTTTTTACAGAAGCAGAGCAAGCATTAGTTTCCAGGTCTCAGGAAGTTAAAGTTCTACAAATTCCTAAGAGCTGAGTCACTTTGAGGAGGACCTTATACGTGTATCCATGGGGCCTCCTTGAGAAGACCTCTGTTCTCTCAGACCTCACTTTTTCCATGTATTCTCTCTCATTCTCTCCTTTGAGACTCCATATACATTTTAAATTGGTGTCTCACTATCAACTTGCTCCTGTAGGAGCTGGTAGTGTTTCATAGAGTTCACACATGATACGATTTTTTTTAAATTGACATCTGTCCCAATTATCCAGTGTATAACCCTATTAGTGGGAGGAGATAGGAATAATTAAGCAAACTGGCTAGTACTCTTCCCAGTAAGGTTTTAAATTTTCTAAGGGTTGAAAACCAGTCTCTCCACAGGTTTTGAGGGCTTTACCCATTCCAAGTCTATACTGGGACATGGGCCAATGTCTGGGTTTTTCTCTACTATGTCTCCTATGACTTTTACTTGGTTGTTAATTTACAAGACTAGCTCTAGGGTATACTCTGCCCCAGGAAAAATCTGTACCACTCTTTTTTAAGCGTAGTATTTCTTTTGCTGCAGTTCTCACTGTCTTAGTTGCCTTCTATCATACATTTTCACCTTTCACATTTGACTTCACACCACTGAAATCTAAGGCACACAGGTATTTCTGATCTGTCCTATATTTTCTTTCCCAGCTCCTTCCTCTGCAGCACTTTCACATGATGCTGCAGACATTAAACTTCAGAGTCACCTGACTGGGCTTTTCTATTTCCCTGGTCTGGACCAGCATTCAGATTTCAGGAACTATGACTCATTTGGGGTCCTCTACCCAGCCCTTTATTGTACCACGGTGGGGGGGCTCTGTAGGGTTGTAATATGTATATGGGTTTTCACCTTTCTTTCTTTCACATATTGAGTATTGTGTCTTATTATGAGTGCAAGTTCCCTTATTAAGTATTATGGATGCCTTCACATTCATAAAAGCTATGAAAAAAAGTCACCTTTTGTCTTATCTTAGTGGTGAGGGTGCCCAGATCACATTGCTCCTCCCTTTTCCCAAAGTCCAAAGTCCAATTAAGACAAGTCTGGTGAGGAATTTCCTCAGGTTTCAGCCGTGCATTGACCAGCCAGCTCCTGGTATGTGTCTGGAGCAGAGCATTTTGACTGTCTAAAGAGTTACCTTGCAGGCATTGGTCAGATCTGTTTTTGCTTCCCATGGGGGCAGGCAAGAATCCCTTCTATCTTCACTGCTGTGAGTATGGTCAGAATGATGGTGTAGGGTCTCTTCCACTTTAGTTTGAGGGGGATCAGGAGCCAGTTCTTTTTTTTTTTTTTTTTTTAGGAGCCAGTTCTTGACTCAGACTTGGTCCCCTGGAGGGAAAGGGTATATAGACACAAAAGACTAAACAGAGCATGATTAATTACCCAAATGGAAGTCTTTTTTGCTACTCTTCCCAGGGCTTCTAAATACCTATGTAATTCAGTCTCTTCCAGTTCTTAGAGGAGTCCCTTGTAAATTGTGGAGGATTGATGGAGGCCTATTCTACATTATTTCATAAGGAGAGTACCCTGACTCCTTAGAAGGGGTACATCTAATAATGAACAAGACCAGTGGCAAGGCCTGTACCCCATTAAGCTTTGCTTCATGGCAGAGTTTACTGATACATGCTTATGGTTCTGTTCATGTATTCTGCCTTGCCCGAGCTTTGAGACCTATATGTCATGTAATTCCCAGATGATATTCAAGGCTTTGCCTGTCATTTGCACTATTTCTGTTATGAAGGCCAGTCCATTATCATATCTAATCTGGAGTAGCAGCCTAAACTGTGAGATGATTTCTCTGGGCAATACCCCTACTACTTCACGAGTTCTCTTTATCCTGGTGAGGAAGCCTTCTACCTATCCTGAGTATGTGCAGACCAAAACTAGTAAGTACTGGTTCCTTCCACATCTGGGTAACTCAGTATAGTCTATTTGTACATCTTCAAAAGAGGCTACCCTGTAGGACTGAATTTCAGGTGGTGGGGATGGGTCCCTGTTTAGCATTGTTTGTTGCATGGCATGCAATGCTGGCTGATTTTCTTGGCAACGGTGACCAAGAGGGGAATTTAGAAGTGTCTCTCCAAAAGCTTCTTATTTTTCTTCTATCCTAAGCGCATGGCCTCATGCATGCAACCTCTATAACCAATCTTGGATTTTTGCACAGTAAGCTTCGATATTTGGTGAGGCATGAGTTGGTTAATCAGTGGTGCCTTTTGGTGTTCATAAGAGTGACTACTGCATATGGCACTCAGACTCTTAAGTTTTATCCTAAAGTCAACTTACCAGCCTCTAGCACAAGCATGGCAGTGGCCATAAGTGTTCTTAGGCATGGGTGCCGTCCTTTCAAGACCCTGTCAAGTTGCTTAGATAAGCAACTGGTCTTGTCCAGGATCCTGCATTCTGGGTGAGCACTTCTCCAGCTGTTCTATTTCTGATACATATAGTTCAAAAGGGTTGGCCAGGTTAGGGAGGCCTAGGGTCAGGGCTGCCTGCAGTTCTTCCTTTAGCCTCTTGAAGGCTTTTGTTTGATTGGATTTCTACTATGTTGGCCTTTTCTCTACCCCTTTTGTGGCTTCATACAATGGTTTGGCCAGTCTATATTTCACAGTCTTTCATAGAAATCCCCAGGGCTTTCATTTGGCTTCTTCATGACCTCAGCCACCTTGCATATGTTGTGGCTTTCTGGCTTCCCTACCCTGACAGGGACAAAGTCAAGGTTGGGTTCAGGGTAAGAGAATGAAACCATTTAGCAATTACCTACAAATATTTATAAGTTCTGGATTTTGAGGCTAAGGTTTGCATTGTGAGAGCATTAGTATTCTTATTTATAGACTTAGCACAGTTATTTTTTTTTTATTAAGTCATTTGAACATAGATCATGTATACATTTATGCCATTATGGGATTCAATGTGTTGACTCTTTGTACAAATTGGAGTGCTTACATCCTACTAATCAAAATAGCCTTCACCTCATTTACTCAGTTACAGCATTAAGACATTTATGTTCTACACCTTATAGATCCAACTTGTACTTACAATATGCTCCTTAGGTGTGGTCTCCCTACTATCCCTCCCTCTATTGACCCTGCCCCTCTCTTTCCCTCTCCCTCCCCTTCCCTCCTTCATCCTAGGCTGTAGTTGTGTTACATTTTTCATATACAAGTGTGAGTGATTATAAATTGGTTTCACAGTAGTACTGAGTAGATTGGATTTTTTTTTCTGTTCTTGAGATACTTTACTAAGAAGAATATTTTCCAGCTCTATCCATGCAAACATAAAAGAGGTAGAGTCTCCATTTTTTTTAATGCTGCATAGTATTCCATAGTATACATATACCACAATTTATTAATCCATTCATGGTCGTGGGCTTTTCTTTTGGGAGAGATTTCTTATAGTTGATGCTATTTCAGAACTTGGTATAGGCTTGTTCAACATTCCCACATCTTTCTTGCCAAGTCTAGGAGGATGACATGTTTCCATGTATTGATATATTTCCTTCAGATTTTCATACTTCTGAGAATAGAGTTTTATGTAATATTCATTAAGAATTTGTTGAATTTTTGAGGAGTCTGTTCTTATTTGGCCTTTATCATTTCTGATTGATGAAATTAGGGGTTTTACTCTTCTACTTCTGGTTAGGTTAGCCAAGAGTTTATCTCTTTTATTAATCTTTTCAAAAAACCAGCTTTTTGATTGGTTGATCTGTTGTATGATTCTTTTGTTTTCAGTTTCATTTAATTCTGCTGTAATTTTAGTTATTTCTTTTCTTATGCTGGGTTTAGGGTTGGAATGTTCCTCCTTTTCCAGTTGCTTGAGATGTCCCAGTAAGTTGTTGACTTCCTCTTTTTCCATTCTTTTGAGGAAGGCTTGTAAGGCTATGAATTTCCGTCTTTGGACTGCCTTCACAGTATCCCAGAGGTTCTGATAGTTTGTGCCTTCATTCTCATTTTGTTTCAAAAATTTGGCAGTTTCCTTCTTAATCTCATGTATGACCCAGTTATCATTCAGCATGAGGTTATTTAGTTTCCAAGTTTTTGTGTGCATATGCAGATTCCTGTTGTTATTGAGTTCAACTTGTATTCCATGATGGTCCAAGAAAATAGAAGGAATGATTTCTATTCTTTTACATTTGCTGAGGTTAGACTTGTGACCTAGGATGTGATCAATTTTGGATGATGATCCATGGGCTGATGAGAAGAATGTGTATTCAATTTTGTTAAGATGAAATGTTCTGTATATGTCTGTTAAATGCAAATGTTTGATGGTTAAGTTTAAATCTAAAATGTCTTTGCTTAACTACTTTTTGGAGGATCTATCCAACACTGCCCAAGGGAGTGTTAAAATCTCCGACTATTATTGTGGTGGAGGAAATAAAGTTGCTCATGTCTGTTAGAGTCTGTCTTATAAATTGAGTGCACATTCTGGTTGGGTGCATAAATGTTAATAATTGAAGTCTCATCATGTTGAGTATTGCCCTTAATAAATGTGAAGTGACCATCATTATCCTTCCTTACTTTTGTTGGTTTAAAGCCTATTGTATCTGTGAATAAAATTGCAACACCTGCTTTTTTCTGATTTCCATTTGCCTGGATTATAGATGACCATCCCTTCACCCTGAGTCTATGTTTATCTTTTAAGGTAAGGAGAGATTCTTGAATACAGCACATGTCTGGCATGAGTTTTTGTATCCAGTCAGCCAACCTGTGCCTCTTTATAGAGCAATTTAAGCCATTCACATTAATTGAGAGTAGTGATAAGCCAGATAGTATTTTGGGTATCGAGTTTTTCAAAAGTCCAGTGGACATTTTTAATCCTTTTCACTACTGTGGAAGTTGGAATTTGATCAAAAGTTTCTGAGTGAGTTTATTTTGGTGGTGGAGGATTGCACTGTTCATTATGGAGGATAGGTCTGAGGATAGGAGGATAGGTCTGAGAATATCCTGGAGAGCTGGTTTAGTTATGGCAAATTTCTTCAACATGTGAATGTCATTAAAGTATTTAATTTCTCTATCATAGATGAAACACAGTTTAGCTGGATACATGATCCTGGGTTGAAGTTGTTTCATTTAAGGAGATTAAAGGTCGATGACCACCCTTTTCTAGCTTGAAGGGTTTCAGCAGAGAGATCTGCAGTCATTTTAATGTTCTTCTCTTTGTACGTAATGGTTTTCTTATGTCTGGGGCTTGTAGAATTTTCTCCTTCATATTAACTTTGGCGAAGCTAATTATAATGTGTCTATGAGAATTTTTATTTGGATTGAGTCAAGCTGGTGTTCTGAAACTGTCTGCTATCTGAATTTCAGATTCTCTTGGCATGTCTGGAAATTTCTTTATTTCATGAAGTAAAGCCTCTGTGTCCTTTGCAGCGACCTCATCACCTTCAGGTATTCCAATAAGGCGAATATTAGATCTCTTTGAATTATCCCAGAGTTTTCTGAGAGAATGATCTGTTTTTGTTCTCTACTTTTTTTCCTCTTTGAGCATTTGGGAATGTTCAAAAGCTTTGTCTTCACTGTCAGAGACCCTCTCTTCTGCCTGCTCCATTCTGTTACTGAGGGATTCTACTGTATTTCTCAGATCTTTGAGGGCTGCAAGTTCTTGCCATAAGTGTGTCAGTATCTTTGGTGATTTTTGAATTTGTTGAATTCTGGAGACATCTTTTGAATTACTCCTTGAAATTCTAATTCCATCATTACCTCCATTTTGTTGATTTTACTTGCTATCCAAAAAGAGCGAGTTCTGATTTCCTCTGGCAGTCCTCTGAGTTGCGAAGGGGTCTCTCTGAGATGAGACCCCAGCTGGATTGCTTTATTGATGCTGGATCTTTGAAGAAAGTGAGCCTGCGCAGCTCCCAGACAACTGCCACAGCCAGGGAGTTCTGGCTGTAGCAACAGCTCTGAGAGCATGGGCACATGGATCCAGCAGCAGGGTGGGAGACCCTGCACACGGTTTTGGCAGTGCCTGGTGCCCAGTGGCTTTGGCAAGGAGAGTGAGTGCTCAGCTCATGACTTTTGCTGGGCAGGCAGAGTGTGGCACCTAGGCTCCTGCAGGGATGAGTAAGGCGGGGTAGGGGTGCAGGATCCACCGCTCTAGCAGGGCCAGAGGTGAGGCTTTGGCTGGGTGATGGGCAGGGCGCCTGGGCGGCAGGGTGGGGGATGCTGCTCATGAGCCTCCTCCCGTAGTCTCTGCAAGGGTTAAGCTTCTGGTTCGTCAGGCAAGGGGGGAAGGGTGGAGTGGAAGTTCAGAATGGCAGAGAAAGTGTTAGTTCAACTTTTCTGCCTGACAAGAGAGTGCTCAGAGTCACAACAGGTCTCTGTGGGGAAGTAGACCCCACTTCCTATAGCTCTCACCTGTGAGGTGAGACAAGAGGTCCTCAGTTCACTGCTCACCTGTAGAAAACCTATAGGAGCAAATAAAGAGACAAAAAAAAGAAAGAAACATAACTTTCTTGGGGGAGAGGATGGACACGTTTCCTTTGGCATGAATTTTGTAACTGAAGTTTGCTTTTTTGGAGTTGCAGCTTGCCTCAGCAGAGGTGACCTGAAGTTATCACTCTTCTCTCTTGACTTGGCTCCCAGTCTTCAGCTTAATTGGGTACATGAGAGCTTTGGTTGGAGGATGGCTCCAATTGGCCATCTTGTCCCTCCCCCATCCTTAGCACAGTTCTTAATATAATAGTTTGAAGAGTCTCTACAGAACTGATCCAAAGTTTTGGGCAATTCAAGTGAATATTCCTGAACATCAGTTGGGTGGAGGTCCACTTGTGAGCATGTTACAGCCATACCACTTGTTGGGAAGTTTTTATTTATGTTCTAATTGCTTATAGACACAGCTGGTAGCATTTAATAATATTGCACAGATTTTTCCAGTGTAGCCATCAGGTGATCTTTGTTGAGCTTTAAAGCCTTAGAGCAAATCTAACTACTACATATAATTCTATATTCTTTGGCCAGTCTCTTAGTTCCCTTTAACAGATTAAACAGCTATGTCTCATTTTATGAGCTGGCATTATAGACAAGGCTGGAATCTAATACAGGTGGGTCGCAGTTTTTTTCTTTTTGAACCATTTCTCTCTAATTGCTCAATTTACTAAAAACAAATTATAGAAGAACTAATTTAATTGCCAAAATAAATTGTACATTCAGTATACTGGGTCTGAATATTTGTAGGAAAGTGCAGCAAGAATAATTATTAGCCTTCTAGGTTTTTCTTCCTTTAAAAATAGGCTTTGCTGGAACCTTTTATAAGGAATCTCAGGTTAGACTTGAAAGACTCTTATGAGCCCAGGTTTCATCTATGCCATTAGATACCTGTATGCATAGGGTAAATTCCTCTTCTTTTGAGGTCTCAAAGCAAATTCTGATTCCTGAATCTGCCAGTAAGTGACATTCTTTACTCACCACAGATCAGGAAATGTTATTGATGAGGAATTTGGCCGGTCTTTACAATGGGCTTTTTTATTGGCCTTATAAAGTCAACCTTAATTCTTTAATGCAGTCTGGACACTTCTGAAAATACTATTCAAGTCAAAGCCTTGGTAAAATAACCAGTGTCTTTCATTGTGTCCTGCAGAACAAAAGAGATTCTTGTGCTATAATCAGGTTATAGCCTTCATATTAAAGCTATAAATTAGCTTCATAGTAGGGCTGAATACATTGGATACCTTTGATTGCACAAATGTACACAGCTATGATTTAATAACAAAAAAGATTCTTATTGAACTTATGCAAATAACTGTATTGTCAGAAATTAAGAGTTGTTTTCCACTTCTGGAGAAACAAATTGAAACAAATCATTTTAAATTGATTCTGGAGAAATCAAGGAGAGAGAAAAATAAATGTTTCAAATTTTGCTCATAAGTGCATACATTGCTGAAAGCTTCAAATAACTTAAAAGATGGAAAATGGTTTTCTTGACTTTTGGAAAACAAAGAATCACCAATGTTTCAAACAAAAAAGGCGTAACAAATCAGCTCAATTTCATGTAACAGAGTTCTGTTCTGATTGAATTTAGATTAGCAACACTCGTGGACATGTTAGCTTTCTTTTTCTTTTTTTGTTTTCATTTTAAACAAGAAGCTTATTTAAACAACAAGATGCTTGACTTAAAGGGAAAACTATCCAGGATTCATTTTTTATTTTTTTAGAGTAATTTATCCCTATTTAAAGACAGATTGCCCTAAATGTAACAGCTACGTACAAAAAAGTTATAAAATTGTCCTTGGTTTTATAATGATAAATGAAAACATTAAAATTCTCCAATTGAACAAGGTATACAAGGTTTATTATGTTGTTGTTGTTTTGTTAAAACAGTGAGAGCAAAATAACTTACTGGAATATAAAGCTAAGAGCAGATGAGCATGCCACTAATGGAGAAAAGGGGGTATTTTCACAGAACCAATATTTTTTCCCCAACCCATCTCCACCTGAGGTCAATCAAAACATTTCATTGGCCATTTAGTTAAAAAAAAAAGCAATATGCTTGTGCACATACACCAGTTACTTTATGTACAATAAAGGAATAGGGAAGGGGAAAATGAAAAGAATAGAGAAAACTGTATTGTAGTAGTCAGGATGTGGTGGAACCAAATTGCAGTTTTCTAATTGAGAATGTCATCTTGGTCTATAATAACAGAGTTCTAGAGTAAAGTAGCAGGTTCCCTTTTGAGTAGACACCTCCTGTTTGCTGTTGGAACACATCAATTGTTTCTTCATCCTCCATTTCCAAATGTGCAGGCGTGTCTGTTTCATTGATTGGCTGTCCATCAAACCGGAATCTGATCTGCCTCATTGATAAACCCTGTCGTTCACAATAGGCTTTCATTAGTTTACTAAGTGGTGTATGCCTCTTAAACTTAAACAGCACCACAGAACCATCCTGTCCCACCACCTTTAAATTTATGTGATCGTTGTTCTCAGTCTTGACTCCTTCTTTAGGCTTTTCATCTGCCAAGGTGAGCGCCTAAGTCTCCTCAGCTGCCGCTTCACAAAAGAGGTACCAGGTCTGCACCGAACGAGCACACAGGCACCACCAGGAGCGGCAGAAGAAGGAGGCCGGCATGTTAGCTTTCTAATTAACATCCTGGAAGTTTGCTTTTAGTATGATGGTATTTAAATCTCCAAAGTCATCTGATATTTGAAATTGGTGAGAACTTGCCAGCCTTTTCTACTACTTTCTTGAAGGACAAACTTTGGACTTAGCCAGTTACAAAACACTTTCTGAGATGAATTAAAATTATTGCTGACAGCATACAATAAGACAGACCAATGTTTTATAATATTAGAACACATGTATGTAAATATAAGCCACAGAAAATGAACCATTATTTCCTATTTGACAATATTTCCCGTACCATACCAAATAAGTGTAATATGTCTTTCTTAGACTTTCAGTGGTTTTAGTATTTAAAAAAGACTAAATTTAGAGTTTAATTTTGGAAGGTTTGTCAAATATCAAAGGCTTAAAACATTTGTTTAAACAGAATCATAAGCCAAGAGATTCTAAAAGAGATACATGGCTAACCGATCACATGCAAATTCCTTCACAATTATTCAACCTTCACAGACAATTTACAAACATCCTAAACCTTCTGGTTTGCCCTGTCTTTCATTTTCTTAAATAACCAATCATTCTGTCTCAGGACAAAATTTACCACACAAGATCTTTTTGTATACAATGCCATTTGCTTTTCTCTCTAATTTTTCTTACTCTCAAACACTTTTCACAAACTAGGATCAAGGTTTACTATGATGTTAATTATTCACTTGGCTAAACTGATGAGTAGGAGGTTTAAAAGACAAGAATCTTATTCTTTGACAGAAACTTAGTTTCCCAAACAATCCAGACATACAAATTATTACGTTTTACAAATAGACATTTTATGGAATATAACATGACTTTAAGATTTTCAGTTACTGATAATTGTTCTGAAACCATAACGTAGGGATCATTTCTGATGTCTTTTCATTGTGCTCCTAAGTTTTACATGGCCATGTGGCATCTGAGATGGCTGTACAGGACAGGATCTGTGTCCTTAATTCATTTACCAAGTACAGAGTTCAAGACAGAAATCAGCAAAGTGAAATATCCAGATTCTCTCGGAATAGCCAGGGGGCAAATTTGGAGCAAGGAAGACGGGGCCATGTATGCTAGACCATGCCTTGTAGCTGCTGGCCTAAGTATGGAAAACATATCCCTTAGGCCTCACCATAGCTACGTCGGTTGATCTCAGAATTCAGACTCTAACAGTTGAATCTAGCAAATTTAGAAATATTACAGAGGTGGTAGTTTTATGATCTTTGAACATTTGAACTTTAATAACAAGTTTAGAACTAATTTTATCTCAAAAGATACCATAGTCACCTGAACAAAAAGGCATTTGAGTCATTCTTCCTCATATAAATTTCTCAACTCCCCTCTTTCCCAAGACATAGTTACCACATAGTCACCTGTAAACTCTTTCTTAAAATACTTTAGTATAGTTCCCAATGGAGTGGGCTTCCCTGTGTATTTCCCATATCCTTTCTTCAGACTAACCACAAACACATCACAGAGGGGTTACAGATGGAGTAAAAAGGGGTATGTGGAAAGGGGCAGTCACTTGATTGTTTCACCCTGTGAAGGGGGTGTGGAGCCCTGCCTATTGTTATCTGTCTCAGGCAGTCTCCAAGCACTCACACATTCATAGTTCCAACCTTTTTTCAACCTATATCCTAACCTGGGCATCCTTGGTTTCCCACTCAAATTGCCGCTTAGTTATATGAGGTGTCATACGCTACTGTAATTTGGAGCCAACACTTGCCTCAGCTGTGTGAGGGGAAGTTGGAACTCCACCCTCAGTGTCCATCTCAGTCACACCCACCCATACTCTTCCATATATCTCCCACCAGTCCTCCTGTTGATCTAATGCCCAGGGGTTAAGTAGACCTCTTTTCCACTCAAATATATGAGCCTCTACTGGTCCTACCTTGCCTCATATGTCTCCCAGTGCAGGTGCCAGCTCATGTCTGCCAGTGCCTACTAGTGTTTGACTCCTTGAAGACCTGCTGAGAGGTCCTTTCTCCACCCAGTCAAGGTGTCCATATGGAGGCAAAACTGCCATCCCTGGAGTACTCAGTGGTTCACATTGTCCAGGCTAGTTGGGGCCCTGTTTGGGTGTCCAGAGGGTTGGGGGCAACCACCAGGTGAGTCTGAGCCCATTCTCTCCTTGGGTGGTCTTGCATCCTTGCCAGGGAACCAGAAATGTTGCAGGAATAGGAGGCCCAGTGGAGAGACAGAACACCCAAACACTGTGTTTAAAAGAGGATGGGCTTTACTCCAGCTGCTAGAGTAACAGAAGACCAGAGTCTAAAATGGCTGCATTCCCTGACTGCTGCAGTCATCGTCGTCGTCTTTTTCTTTTTTTTAATCTCCAGTCAAAAATTCTGGTCCATGGATACCTTTTTCATCGGTAATTTGAATCAAGCTGGAGAAGTGCACTTAGGCTTTTATAGACCCAGGGACTTTTACAGAAGTGGAAACAAGTGTTAATTTCCATGTCCCAGGAAGTTAAGTTTCTACAAATTCCTAAGAGCTGAGTCAACTTTGGGAGGACCTTACAGGTATATCCATGGGGCCTCCTTGAGAAGTCCTTTGTCCTCTTAGACCTCACTTTTTCTGGGTATCCTCTCTCAGGAGGAGAATAGAAAACATTCCGTCTATAGAATATGCAAATAGCTTATAGTTGGGAGATTTATTTGTATTTAGTCTGATGATTTTGATTATTTAAGTCTATTTATATTACTTAATCATTGATATAGTTAGGTTTAAGTCTATCATCTGGGTTCTTTTTTTTTTCCTTCCCTTTTTTTTTTTGGTAGAGATGGGATCTTCTTGCTACATTGTATAGGCTGGTCTTGAATTCCTGGCCTCAATCAATCCTCTTGCCTTGGTCTCCCAGAATGCTAGGATTACAGACAGAAGCCACTATACTTTGTCTCATCTTGGTCTTTATTTTTTTGTTCTGCTTTATTTTACTTCCTGACTTATTTTTTTCTTGATTTCCTTGAGTTAATGCAACATTTTTATTACTCTGTGATTCTTGTTTATTAGCTTTTTGGTTTTCAGTGTTTTATTTCCCCTTGGTGGTTATCCTAGAGTTTAAACATACATACTTGACTTATTAGAGTCTACTTTAAAGTTGTTCTTTCACCACTCTCAACAATGATTTAATTACACTTATTAATTAACTTACCTCTTTCTTGCTTTTTGTGCTACTGTTGTTATATATTTTTGTGTATATTCATTTATTTGTCCACATCTTTTACCCTTTCCAATGCTTTTCTTTTTTTTTTTTTTTTGATCTGGAAATCAAATTTTTGCCATTTCAAATACACTTTTTTATAAGTATTTTTTAGTGCTAGTTTGTTGCTTATATCAATTTCTTTTAAATTTGTATTCAGTTTTGCAAGTTGCTTCCCCTGGGTATGGAATTCTAAGTTTATGGGTATTTTCTTTTAGCATTTTGAATATGTCACTTAGTTAATTTTTAACTTCTACAGTTTTTGTTGAAGTTGAGTGTTATTGTTTTCTCCTAAATGTAATGTGGATCTTTTCATGTTTAGCCTCAGATCTTCTTTCAGCTAGGTTTGTCAGAGCTTTACACTGCATGCTAGTTTAAGAATTTGGCAATTTTAGGACTGGAGAGTAAAAAATTTTGGATTTAACGCAATTCACTTTTTTCTGGGATTTTGTCCGTGAAGGGCTCATTTGCTTCGGTAGCCCTCAATGTTAATATTTTCTCCACATCTCAATGGGGCTGATGTTTTCTGCTGAGCTTCCCTCAAGGAAAGCCTTAGGTAAGTAAGGAGCTCACTGTGATGTGATTTCCTTCTCTTGGGGATTGTAGTACCTTCAGTCCTAGCTATGATAGTTGCTCTCCAATGAGCTTACATGATTGTTGCATGTATTTTGTTTAGCTTTTGTATTTGTCCAAAAAAAGGTGTAAGAACTAGACCCAAAAGTTCATAAATTTGTTTTATATGACTTTTAATTTTAAAATTTAAAAATAGCTTGATCATTGGCAATATTTTTGAAATATGTTAGTGGCAGGAGTGGAGCAAGATGGTGAATCAGGAAGACCTTCAGATGTGCTCTCCTTAATCAACTGAGAAATGGGCTGCATTTGGTGAGAAAATTTTGCCTGGAGCTGTGGCTTAGGGTATGCTCTGAGGTGGTGTGTTGGTTGCTGTGCATGAATCAGAGTGATGGGGCAGAGGTCCAACAAACTAGGCAAGTGTTGTGTGATCTGCTGGCGGGAGTTGCTGGTGGGAGCCACAAAGGTGAGGAAGCCTTATTGTAGTTTTTGGTTCTTGGCAGAAGTGAGTTGAATGGATTGCTTGGAAGAGTGGACGTACTTTAACAGTATATAGCAGCCAGATTTGCGGGCTAGTTAGAGCAGATTTGTCACAGGTTTGACAGCTGTAGAGACGGTCATTCTGGGAATGTCCCTGGCAGCAAGGGGTCAGTCATTATGGAAAGGGGTTGTGAGAAGGTTGTGAGGGCAGGCCTCCTACAGGAACAGAGCCATCTTAGTTCTGTCTGCTGGGATCCGACCCAGCAGACAGGCTCAGGGACTCCCGCACCCCACGGGAACTGTTGTCCAGGGACATGGTGAGACCTGCCTCTGAAGAGAGATCTGAGAGATCTGAGTTCCCAACTCGGCAGAACATGAATGCTGAGGAAATAATTAGGCAATCACTGTGGACATTAAGTTGGGGAACAGGTCTATGCCTGGGATCTAGAGAGAGGCTATCATCTATGTTGTCTGTCCCCTAAAACTACAGCACAACCTGATATCCTGACAATATATTGCAACAGAAATGTATTCCTACTAAAGTCAGACCCTCTTGCTATATATATACATACATATATGCTTTTATGTATATATGTATATATAATTAGTTTTTAAATTTTTTTTATTTTTAGTACTTTATATTGACATGCTTTGTTTCTTCCTTACTTGTATGGTTGGTTCTTTTCTTAATTTGTTTTTAATTTCATCAAGAGCAAGGGCTCCTGTCCTTTTGGGGTATGGTATTTTAAACTCATTTATTACTCCACTCCTGTACATTTCTCTTTTGGCAGAGACTGTTCTACCTTTCTCATCTCTTCCTCCCACATTAATTGCCTCTGTAGCAGCTAAGATATCCTTCCTCTTTTCTTTCTTTTTTTATTAATGGGGATTCATTGAGGGTACAAAGAACCAGATTACAGTGATTGCATTTGTTAGGTAAAGTCCCTCTTATAATTGTGTTCCACCCCCAAAAGGTGTGTCACACACCCTGATCCCCCGCCCCTCCCTCTTTTCCTCTCTCTGCTCTTCCCTTCCCCCCAATGTCCTCCTTCCTTCCCTCTGCTTTCCGCTTTTCCTACCTCCCAGCATGTACTAGGTCATCATTGAGGGTATGTCCTCAATGAGATTTGAGTACATAGAATTCTTGCTTCTCCATGTTTGTGATGCTTTACTAAGAATAATGTGTTCTAATGTGTACTAGGTCATCACTGAGGGTAAGTCCTCATATGAGAATTGAGTACATAGAATTCTTGCTTCTCCATGTTTGTGACGCTTTACTCCGAATAATGTGTTCCATTTCCATCCAGGTTAATACAAAAGATGTAAAGTTGCCATCTTTTTTAATGTCAGTATTCCATGGTATATATATACCATAGCTTGCTAATCCATTCCTGAGTTGGTGGGCATTTAGGCTGTTTCCAAATTTTGATGATTGTAAATTGAGCTTTGATAAATAGTCTAGTACAAGTGTCCTTATGATAAAAGGATATTTTTCTTCTGGGTAGATGTGCAGTAATGGGATTGCAGGATCAAATGGGAGGTCTAACTTGAGTTCTTTGATGTTTCTCCATGCTTCCTTCCAAAAGATTGTATTAGTTTGCAGTACCACCAGCAGTGTAAAAGGGTTCCCTCTCTCCACATTCACATCCTTATCTGCAGTTTTGAGACTTTGTGATGTGGACCATTCTTGCTGGGGTTAGATGATATCTCTGGGTGGTTTTGATTTGCATTTCTCTAATAGGGATGCTGAGCGTTTTTTCATATGTTTGTTAGGCATTTGTCTGTCTTCTTTAGAGAAGGTTCTATTCATGTCTCTTGCCCATTGATATGTGGGATTGTTGACTTTTTTCATGTGGATTAATTTGAGTTCTGTATAGGTCCTAGTTATCAAGCTTTTGTCTGATTCAAAATATGCAAATATCCTTTCCCAACGTGTAGGTTGTCTATTTGCTTTGGTTTTTGTCTCCTTAGCTGTACAGAAGCTTTTCGATTTAATTAAGTCCCATTTGTTTATTTTTATTGTTGCCATTGCCATGTAAGTCTTCTTCATAAAGTCTTTCCAGATTGGGTCTTCAAGTGTTTTCCTTTCCTATACTTTCTTGGAGGGTTTTTATTGTTTTGTGCCTTAAATTTAGGTCTTTTATCCATCTTGAATCAATTTTTGTGAGTATAGAAAGATGCAGGTCCAGTTTCAGTCTTTTACTGGATATCCAGTTCTCTGAGCACCATGTAGTGAATAGGGGTTCTTTCTGCCAGTGTATGTTCTTTTTTTTTTTTTTTTTTTAATTTTTAGATGCTGTAAAGACTGCATTGAAAGTATACGTTCTTTTTGCTTTATCAAAGATTAGGTGGCTGTAAGATGGTAGTTTCATTTCCTGGTTTTCTATTTGATTCCAAATGTCTGTGTATCCATTTTTGTTCCAGTACCATGCTTTTTTGACCACTATGGCTTTGTGGTATAGCCTAAAGTCTTGGATGCTGAGGACCCTGGCTTTGTTTTTATTACTAAGAACTGCCTTAGCTATATGGTTTTTTTTCTGGTTCCATACAAAATGAAGGATTATTTTTTCCAAGTTTTGAAAGTATGATGTTGGTATTTTAATAGGGATGGCATTAAATCTGTAGATTGCTTTGGGAAGTATAGACTTTTAAAAATGTTGATTCTTCTCAGCCACGAGCATGGCATATTTTTCCGTTTGTTAATATCTTTTGCTATTTCTTTTCTTAGGGTTTCATAATTTTCTTTATAGAGGTCCTTCACTTCTTTTGTTAGGTATATTTCTAGGTATTTCATTTTCTTTGTAGCTATGGTGAAGGGGGTTTTGTCCTTAATTAACCTCTCATCTTGACTGTTATTGGTAAAGGCTACTGATTGTGGACATTGATATTATATCCTGAGACATTACTGTATTTTTTTTATGACTTTCAGAAGTCTTGTGGTTGAGTCTTTGGGGTTTTCTAAGTATAAGATCATATCATCAAAGAGGAGAGTTTGACCTCCTCTGCACCCATTTGGATGTTCTTTTATTTCCTTCTATTGCCTGCTTGTATTGGCTAGAACTTCCAGCGCTATGTTGAATAGTAGTGGTGATAGAGGACAACCTTGTCTGGTTCCAGTTCTAAGTGGAAAAGCTTTTAGTTTTACTTCATTCAGTAAAATATTAGCTGTGAGTTTGTCATAGATGACTTCTATCAGTTTAAGAAATGTTTCACCTATACTCTTCAGTGTTCTAATTAGAAAAGGATGGTGGATTTTTTCTTTTTTTTATTTTTTACATATACATGTGTTTATTAGGGTTCCACTTTCTGCCCTCACAGAATTTAAAAGGTTTAATTTTTTTATTATTAAATCATAGCTGTGTACATTAGTGCAATCAAGAGGTACAATGTGCTGCTTTCATATAAAATCTGAAATATTTTCATCAAACAGTTGAAAAAAAGGCTTAAAATTTAATAACAATAATGATGTTTAACACAAGAACTAGAAACAAAAACCTCGTAAAGAATGAATGAAGATAATTACATTCAGAAAAGAAATCAGATGATTGCTGCATTGAAATATTAAGCAATAATAACAATAATGCAAAGAAAGTAATATTCACATTGTAAGATAAGAGTATGTCTATAATAGAATTCTTTGACTCTGAGGCTCAGTATGCAGTCATCAGTTAACTTCTTTCTTTATTTTTTTTCCAAAGTCTGAAAAAATGAACAACTAATATTTATAAATAAAATTAAAGGATAATTATAATTAAAAAAAATAGATCATGCCAAATCTTAGACAATAGAAAAAGAAGAAATATTTCAAAATCATTCTACTTAATCTGGATACACCTGATACTAAAATTGGAGAAAATGCATTATTATAAAGGGGAGATTACAAACATATTTCACTTATAAATGAGGATGAAATATCCTAAACAACATATTAAGTTGAATTAAAAATTAATGTTTAAGTAATGTACTTTGGTCAAAATTAAATCCAATTTATGTGAGAATTAGTCACTATTTTCTTTCTTTTTTTTCTTCTTTCCTTGCCCTGACCCCCTCTCTCCTTCTCTGTCTGCTCTCCCCTTCTCCTATGTCCCACTGTGTCATTAATTGTCATTAATTGTCCTCATATCAAAGTTGAATACATAGGATTCATACTTCTCCATTCCTGTGATGCTTCACTAAGAATAATGTTTTCCACCTCCATCCAGGTTAGTACTAATGCTGTAAAATCTCCATTTTTTTGATGACTGAATAATATTCCATGGTCTATATCTATATCTATCTATCTATCTATCTATCTATCTATCTACACACACACACCACAGCTTACCAATCCATTCTTGGGTTGAAGGACATTTAGGCTGTTTCCACATTTTAGCGATTGTAAATTGGGCTGTGATAAACAGCCTAGTACACGTGTCTTTATAATAAAAGATTTTTTTCTTCTGGATAGATGCCCAGTAATGGGATCCTGTTTGTAGGATCAAACAAGAGTTCTAGATTGAGTTCTTCGAGGTTTCTCCATACTTCCTTCCAAAAAGGTTGTGTTAGTTTGCAATCCCACCAGCAGTGTAAAAGTGTTCCTTTCTCTCCACATCCGCTCCAGCATATGTTTTGAGATTTTGTGATATAGGCCATTCTCATTGGGGTTAGATGGTATCTCAGGGTGGTTTTAATTTGTATTTTTCTAATAATTAGGGATGATGAGCATTTTTTCATGTGTTTACTAGCCATTTGTCTGTCATCTTTAGAGAAGATTCTATTCATCTCTCTTCCCCCTTGATGTATGGGGTTATTTGTTTTTTTCTTGTGGATTAATTGAAGTTCTGTATAGATCCTGGTTATTAAGCTTTTGTCTGATTCAAAAATATGCAAATATCCTTTCCCATTGAGTAGGTTGTCTGTTTGCTTTGGTTGTTGTCTCCTTGGCTGTACAGAAGTTTTTCAGTTTAATTAAATCCTATTTGTTTATTATTGCTGTTGTTGCTATTGCCAGGGCTTTCTTCCACATAAAGTCTTTCCTCAGGCTGATATCTTCCAGTGTTTTTCCAATTCTTTCTTTGAGGATTTTTATCATTTCATGCCTTAAATTTAAGTCCTTTATCCATTTTGAATCAACTTTTGTGAGTGGAGAAAGGTGGGGATCCAGTTTTAGTCTTTTACATGTGGATATCCAATTCTCCCAGCACCATTTATTGAACAGAGAGTCTTTCCCCCAGTGGACGCTCTTTTTATCGAAGATTAGGTGGCTGTAAATTGTTGGTTTCATTTCCAGGTTTTCTATTCAATTCCAAATGTCTATGTCTCTATTTTTGTGCCAGTACCCTGCTGTCTTGACCACTATGCCCTTGTAATATAGCCTAAAATTTGGTATGGTGATACCCATGGCTTTGTTTTTATTACTAAGATTTGCCTTAGCTATATGGTTTTTTTTCTGGTTCTATACAAAACGCAGAATCATCTTCTCCAAGTGTTGAAAGTAGGATGTTAGTGTTTTAATAGGGATGGCATTGAATCAGTAAATTGGTCTGGGAAGTATAGACATTTTAACAATGTTGATTCTTCCCAGCCCTGATCATGGTATGTTCTTCCATTTGTTAAAGTCCTCTGCTATTTCCTTTTTTAGGGGTCATAATTTTCTTTATAGAGTTCCTTCACCTCTTTTGTTAGTTATATTCCTAAGTATTTCATTTTCTTTGGGGCTGTGGTGAAGGGAGTTGTGTCTTTAATTAACCTCTCATCTTGGCTGTTGTTGGCGTATACAAAGGCAACTGACTTGTGGACACTGATTTTATATCCTGAGACATTACTATATTTTTTGATGACTTCCAAGAGTCTTGTGGTTGTGTCGTTAGGGTTCTCTGAGTATAAAATCATAACATCAGCAAAAAGGGAGAGTTTGAACTCCTCTGCACCCATTTGGATGCCTTTTATTTTCTTGTCTAAATGTATTGGCTAGAACCTCCAGCACTATGTTGAATAGTAATGGTGACAGAGGATAACCTTGTCTGGTTCCAGTTCTAAGAGGAAAAGCTGTCAGTTTTACTCCATTCTGTAAGATATTAGCTGTGGGTTTGTCATAGATAGCTTCTATAAGTTTCTGAAATGTGCCACCTATGCCCATACTCCTTAGTGTTCTAATTTGAAAAGGATGCTAGGGCGGCTCCTGTGGCTCAACGAGTAGGGCACCAGCCCCATATACCGAAGGTGGCGGGTTCAAGCCCGACCTCGGCCGAACTGCAAAACAAAAAAATAGCCGGGCGCTGTGGCGGGCGCCTGTAGTCCCAGCTACTCGGGAGGCTGAGGCAAGAGAATCGCTTAAGCCCAAGAGC